>NTPY01001030.1:94072-128323 GCA_002922825.1 Brachionus calyciflorus | reverse complement strand
TAACAATTTGTATTTTCATGCGTGACAAATTCAACAAAAATACAAACATTGGTTTTTTATATGTTGTCTTGTGCTTTCTCAACATAATTGCCTTAATAAGCCAAATTATTTTTTATTGTTTGGAATATTATGAAATGGATCCACACAATCTAAATGTATTTTCATGTCAGATTTTTAATATTATAGCTTCTATTTTTTTACAATTTCCTTCGATTGCTCAAATTTACATTTCTTACGATCTCTATTATTCTATTTGTAAGTCTAAAAATAAAAGTCCTACAAGAAAAAACTACTATTTCGTAATTCTAATAAGTTTAATCATTCTGATTTTTGCTAATTGTATTTATTTTACATTTTTTTTGGAATCTACAGATTCAGTTCAAAATTTAAATGATACATTTAAATTAAATAGAACGATTTTGGAGTGTAAAGGAACGAAAATAACTGACTTATTTGGAGATTTGATTAATATTTTACTAAGGGATATAATACCATTTATTATTATTTTTATATTTAATTTTCAAACAACTAAAACTGTATTTAGAACAAAAAAATTAGCTAACACTAATAGAGGTCTTAAACGAGAGTATCAATTTGCCATTACAGTAATAGCTATAAATGTTGTTTTTATGGTTATTTATTTACCATGGGCTATTTCATTTGTTCTTTATCAAACTTTTCATTTTTTAGATTTTAACGATCCGGTTTTAATGAAAAACTTAGAAAATTTGGATACAGTAATTGGTATAGCCAATTGTGTATCTTTTTTAAACAACTATTCACCATTTTTTATAAATATATTTTTAAATTCAATATTTAGAAATGAGTTTTTGTTTGCTGTATCTGAGAATAAGATACGAAAGTCGTTGTCTATTAGTATCATGAGAACAAGTAATTCGTAAAATACAAAAACATTAAGTATTTATACAACAAAATTAAAAATAGAGAAAATTATTGTTTGTTCTTTTTAAAAAAAATTAAATTAGAAAATAAACCTTTTATTTTAATTTAAAAATTTTCAAATAAATTAAAACTTTTCGTTCAATTAAAAACATTGGAATTTTTACTAGGGTTGCACATTTACTTAACTAGTAAATTACTTTAAAAAGAAAATTAGTAACCCATGTCAAAATCTCTTAAAATATCTCATCGAGAAAGAAAGAGAAAAAAAACTTATTGATAAACATGAGATCGTAACTAGAAAAAAATATTTATCTTTTTTTTTCATTGAGATCTTTAATTCCTCACATCAAAAAGTTGAAATAAATTTTTTTTTGAAAATGAATAGAATGTAATAAGATTATCCAAAGAAAAAAATTGATTTTCGATGTAATGAGAATTTGTGAAGAAATACGTACTATCTTTTTTAGAAAAATAAACTAAATTGAAAATTTTACTATAAAAAGCCTTGTTTTTGTAAAAATTTTAAGTATTTATTAAAATTGTTATTTTTTTTTAAATATTTAAACATTAAAAGAATATCTAAAAAGAACTAAAGTAATATTTAATTTTCTTACTTTTAATGAATATTTTACCAATGTTATTTTTTTTCTGAATTCTGAGTTTTCTGAGTTCTAAGTTAGAACTCAGAAAATTTGGTGAATTTCATTTAAAGCTATTTTTTATAATAATATTTTTTTTAGGCTTTATAAGATACTGATTACTTTAGCTGTCATTAATTTTAGATTACACAAAATTCTTTAATTCGAAAATATTTTTTAAAATAATTAAACTATGTGTTAGCAGATAGATTCTACTGTTTAAAAGTTTTAATTTTAGCGCGTAGAAATTACCGCCAAAATTTAATCTTCGAAATTTTTTAAAAGTTTTAAAAATTTCATGATAATTCAGACTTGTTTTTTTAAAATTTAATCGATTAATTGAGGTCAAATATAAATTGAAAATACTTTATGTTAGAATTAAGTTTTTCTGTATTTCGGAATTTAATTATTTTTTTTTGATTTTAAAGAAACTTCCTTTGATAAAAATAAAATGCTTTTTTGAAGAACAAACTTTAAAATACCATAATAGATAAACTTTTTATTAAAAATTTATTTGAATTGTGAAAATAAAACAAAATTTAACCTAAAAACCTCATTTGATTCAAATATAAAAAAAATATATGTAATAAAATACTTGATCATAGTTCCTTTGAAAATAGTATGAGATTCTCAAATTAATCTTTTAAGAATCTTAAGAGAAAAGAAAATTGTTTACTTTACTTGGTAAAGTAATAAAAGTAAAGTAAAGTTTGCAGCCCTAATTTTTACATGTATTTTTTTTATTTCAATGTCTTCTTTATTGGAATCTCTTCTGCTATTTGAACTTTATCTTTACTAACAACATTTGAAAAATCTTCAGAGTTACTTTCAGAAAAATCCCTTTGTGCCTGCAAAATTTGTTGGTTGTTTATCTGGGTATTACTTGAAGACTCTTTGCTTGAAAAAAAAAATATTCAAAGCTCGATTGAAAAGAATTTAACTTACATTAAATTTACATTGTTTTTTGAAAAATCTCATATAAATAAAATGACTCAATATACAACCGCCTAAAAGTATAAAAATACCAAAAAAAGAACCAACTAATATACCAAATAAAGCGCCAATTTGTTCAGAGAAATTTTCCTCTTCGATTGTAGTATTGAATGTAATTATCTTAGTCGGCCATTTTGTACTATTCATTGCGTAAAAATAAACTTTGATAAAATTTAGAATTAAAATTTTAAAACTTGGCAAAGCTTAATTAAATCAAAAAAAAAAATTTTGAAACTTCTTGGAAACAAATAAAATTTCTTAGACTATAAAAAAAAATAAAAAGTCTCACAACAAATATTGCGATAGGGTTTTAAATAAGTCTTTAAACTTCAAAGGAAAAATCAGCGATCTTATCTAGTCGTATAGAGAAAAAAATATTAATTTTTTTTAATTTTACATTTTTATACTTAGAATAGAAAAATTTTTTGGAAATTTTTTTTTCAAAATGTGACTAGGGATTCTCGATGATTTTTTCAAATATTAGATATTAAGCATATTTTTCTGAACAGTTTGCTTAGTTAAAATGCAAAAACGGATCAAAAGTGCTAACACCTCTACAAAAAACTTGCACGTCTCCAACACATACTAAGTGCCTTTCCACAATTGAATAAAGAATTCAAAGCCATTTATTTCTGTAGTCTTACTTTTTTCATTCTTTGTCGAATCGGAAAGTTTTTTTTTAAATTTTTTTGATCTTCAATTTTATATAAAAAAGGGCAAAGAAATTTGCCACAAATCAAGCCTGAATAAGTCTCTAGCTTAATTTCGGAGACAAAAGCTGCTGGCTTGTATAACCTAAATTTTGGAAGTGAACCGATGAGTCATTTGGTTCATAAAGATTTAAATTTTTGTTTTTTTTTCTAGCTTAGAAGACCAAACGCTCAGATATACGTGTTTACATAATTTAAATGACTTATTCAGGCTTGATTTGTGACCGTTTTCTTTAAGTAAATAACTTTAATTTCTTGACCTTTTTAATTTGAAAAGAATCTAAACTAAAAAAAACTTGCCAATTTAAAATATATTTTGAAAAAACAATAACCACCGATCAAATTTTGAAAACCTCTTGTAAGATATTTCAATCAAATATTTTTTAGATCTTATAAGAGCTATTCGATGTGTGAAGGATAATATTTTGAAGTCAGTTTCATCAAGTAAGTAATGGTTTATTTTTAAAGAAAATACGAGTTTAATTTTTACTCAAAGCTTTGATACCTGTTAATATAAGATACAATTTATTGTATAGTTAGTGTTGGATCGATCTAAAGATTTATCCAATGAAGTTGTCAGCATCTCTAAGCTTCTAGCATCTTAAATACTTGACAAGAATATGCAAAATATACATATCACTTTACATCATCTAAAAATCTGATTTCTAAATAATGTTATTTGGGTAACTTCTTCAATTATGTGTTTTTTTCTGTAAATTTCTGATTTTTATTTTCACAGATTTTTTGTATTCGTTAAAATTTTGAATATAACATATTTAATAATCTTTTGATTGTTTTTCTATATTAAAGTTCTCAAAAAATATATGGCAAGTTTTTTTTTAATTAGATTTTTTTGGTGTACATTTTTATTCAAAAAAGGCCAAAGAATGGAAGTTATGTTCCCAATAAATTTTGTTGCAAATGAAGCTTGAACTAGTCCTTTACTTAAATTCGGAGAATAAAATTGTTCATCTTTTTTATTCCACCTTAATTTAGACATTTTTTCGTTTTACTTTCGCTATGAAAAAAATCAAATTTTAGTTTTTTTACTATTTTAGAAGACAAGTTTAAATTATGTAAACACACATGATTCAGCAAAGTTAGCCTTTTGTCTTCTGAAATAGAAAAATTTCAATTTTCTACACCAAATAATTTCAAAAATTTAGTTAAAATAAAAGGAGATGAACAGTTTTAGTCTCCGAATTTAAGTAAAGGACATGTTGAGGCATCATTTGCAGTAAAATTTATAAGTTCGATTTATGGGCTTTTTTGAATAAAATTTAACATCAAAAAAATCTAATTAAAAAAAAAACTTGCCATATATTTAAAGAGCATATTTTATCATGTATTTAAACACGGAATATTAGTTGCTTAAAATATTTAAATTTACTAATCATTATCAACAGACTTACACAGACAATTATATTTTGAAAATATTTTGAAGAATCCTTAAAGATTTTTTTCCAGCCAAATTTGTTGATATCCGTTAAAGAATAATTAAAGAATTTTTCTCTTAATGAGAAATTTTTTTTTCTAAATCAAGTGAAAAATTGACTTCAGCTCAAAAAGTGCGAATTTTTAATAATCAATTCCGATTTATAAAATTACTTAATCAAAATTAATAGAAATTTTGCAAAAAATATACAATTGAAAATTTTATCTTGTTTCCTTAATGACACCTGTTGCAATATTTTTAATGTTAATTTAGCCTAAATATTTTTAAGTTACAAAACTCGAGAGTTAACGATGAAAATAAAAAATTTATGCCCACATTTTAAAAATTTTTTAAAAAAATCGAAACATTAAACCCTTGAAAAAATTAAAATCAAAAAGTGTTATAGAAAAAAAATAAAGTGATTTTTTATTCTTAAAAGCTTCCGAGATGAGAACATAAAGCATTATTTATTTATAAACGAATAAAATTTTAAAAATTGCGATACAAACAAAAAAAAATGAATTTAATTGCATTAGATATTAAATTTTATTTTGCTGTAATTACAATGCCTATTGGTATCCTTTTAAATTTATTAACAATCGTGATTTTTTCAAGAAAAAAATTTAATAAAAATACAAACATTGGTTTTTTATATGCAGTCTTGTGTTCGCTAAACATGATTGCTCTAACAATTCAAATTATATTTTACTCTATGGAATATTATGAAATCGATCCGAAAAGTCTTAATCTATTTTCATGTCATTTTTTGAATATTTTAAACTGTGTTTTTCTCCAATATCCTTCATTTGCTCAAATTTATATATCTTACGACCTTTACCATTCTATTTGTAAAACAAATAGTAAAACTCTTACAAGAAAAAACTATTATATAGTTATAATTTTAAACGGTTTATTTCTATTTATGGTAAATTCAATATATTTTACATTTAATGTAGAGAGTGTTTTGGAACAAGAGATAAATAGTACTTATTTAAATATAACTACAAATTTGACTTATTCGGAATGTAGAGGGACAAGAGTGACTGATTTATTGGGAGATGTAGTAAATATTTTATTTAGAGATCTAATACCATTTTTTATAATTTTTATAATAAATTTTTTTGTGACAAAAAAGGTTTTTGCTACAAGGAAAATTATTAAATCTGGTAAATCTTTAAAGAGAAAATTTCAATTTGCATTCACTGTTATAGCTTTGAATATTTTCTTTCTAATCATTTATTTACCATGGGCTATTTCATTTATATTATATCATACGTTTCATTTTCTTGAATTTTATCAAGATTTATTACACGTATTAGATTCGCTTGATTTGGTAATTGCAATTGCTAACTCTATTTCCTATTTGAACAATTATTCACCATTTTTTATAAACATTATTTTCAATTCAATCTTCAGAAATGAGTTTTGTTCTATTTTGTCTAATAGGATCTTTGTCATTGATAAAAGTGTTTCTTAAAATTTTATGTTTTTTTTTGTATTTAAAAAATAAATTCTTAATTTACAACGAAATTTGTTTTTTTATATATTTTTTGGCAACTTCGATACAATCAAAATATTTCAAATCTATTATTCTCCTACTCTTCGATTACATTAAACATTTTAAACATTTAAAAGAACCATATCAGTAGTAAAGCAATCAGAGACACATATGACAAACGAGAAACTTAATAAAATAATCAGACAGACAACAATAACGGAGGAATTAAGGAAAAGGCTATTCAAATTTGTTGAAATTCACTGTTTAAGAATGCCTTTTGAAAAACCTGCTTGCTAAGATCAATGATGACTAAGCAACTTTTTCGAACTTTCGAATTAATTTTTTGATTCGAAAATTCTCAAAATCTTAAAAAATTTTAAAATTTTGATTTTTCCCAAAAAAAAAAAAGGTTTTGGCTATAATGAAGCCATATAACCAGGGTTTTTTTTCATATGCAACTTAAAAGAGGCAAATATGCGACAAAATATGCAACATCATTTATTAAAAAATGCAACATAAAATATTAAATATGCTGCAAATAAAATGCAAATGTATGCGAAAAATATGCAGAATATGCAAATAAAATGCAAATGTATGCGAAAAATATGCAAAGAAAATTTTTTTTTAATTTTCTGAATCAATTAAGGGCGAAAATATGCAATTTATTGCAAGAAATATGCAAAATATGCAAATGCATATGGTGAATGTAGCTGAATATGCAAATAAAGCAATATATGCAATAATTGCAAAAAATGCAACATTTAAGCGTTTGCATATGAAAAAAAACCCTGCATATAACTAATAACTTAACGACAAATTTCAAAAGTTGACTCTTAAGAAAACATTTTTTTTTTGAGAAAAATCAAAATTTTAAAATTTTTTAAGATTTTGACACGTTGATAAGATGCTTAACAAAGTGGTGTAGTTTGTTTTTTGAAATTCCTAAATCTAAGTACCCTGAAGATTTATGCTGCTTTCGCCTTTAAGATATTATCATTATATATTTTAATTTTTATTTTATTTATTTATTTATTTAAATGCTTATTTATACTCAATTACTAGTAGGTGGAACCTATCCGAGAGTAATTGAGTTAGTTTATAAGAATATGACCAATGGTCATATTCATCAAATTATTAAAAAAAAAAATATTGTAAAAAAAAGTAAAAATAAAAAAAAATATACATCAAATTAACAGTTCGAATAAAAAAATTTAAAATTTAATTCAAAATTAAAGTTATTATTAATATTAGTCAGAAAATTATATAGAATAATCAGAAAATTATATAGAATAATCTTTTAATTGAGGAATAAAATTTTTAGATACTAATAAAAAATTCAAATAATACAATTTAAAATTTAAATTAACTTTGAATGTGATAATAAAATTTATCAAAGTCAACTTTGACTTTGATGAAAATATTTCGAAAAAGTCAAGTCTGACTTGACTTTTTATTTTTCAAAGAACAATTTTTTTAAGCCATTTTTAACATTTTTTTTAGGAAGGCATGTTGAAGTTTTTTGCCAATTTTCTTTTTCCAATTTTTTTGACCAACAAAAATCTCTCTACTAAGTTCTTAAAATGATTTTCGTTTCCAAAAAAATTTTTGCAAAGTGAAGCGAAATTTTCTGCGGTTGTTGGCAACGTCTGCAAAAATTTGTGCAATTTTAATTGCGTATTAAAAAAAGACTTTTTAATTGTGTGCAAAATTTTCAGAGAATTCAGAGGATTCTAAAATTTGATCAAATTCCTTTAATAATTTATTTTCTCAAATTACCATATAAATAATAATAACCAAAAAAAGAGAGCTTTATTTGATTGATTTTTCAAATTATAAAGGTTTTATATTCTCGGATGTAAATTAACTTTATTAAATAATTAACTATTCATCTTATTAATTCCTTCTTTTTCTATTGTTGATCATTCAAGTTTATTTATTAAATTTAAAAATCATTTTAAAAATTAAAAATAAAATTAATTATAATGGACGATTCTTTTTTTTTAAAGCTTGTATATATTCTATAAGATTGTTGAAAGTAATAAGTGTTAAATTCAAAATTTCAAATTGTTGGCTTATGCTAAGTTTGTTTTAAGACATAAATAAATACAAAACTATAATAAAACAGCGTGTATCATAAAAAAGAAAAAAAAAAAAAGTGGAAAAGAAAGAGAAAAATAATTTGAATTATTTATCCTCGTAACATCTTCATCTCTGCCAAATGAGCAAACAAAAACTAACGACTGATCCTTATCAAAAACCAGCAAAAAAACAAAAAAAAATGGACGACATAGAAAGCAATATGACTTTCTCTGAGAACCAACTAGAAACACCAAATGGACCTTTCACAGTCAAATTTACCAGTACTGATCTTATTAAGTATTATCAAACAAATGACGATAAAGACGACTATGATGGCCTAATAAATCTCCTAAAATTAGTCAAAAAAGAAATAATAATTGATAAAATTTACTTATATACAAAAAATAATTCATATTTTCTGAATGTTACTTTGCCAAAAAAGGAAGATCATGAACTGCTTTCTAAACAAGATGTTCTATGTATTAAAAACAAAAACGGTATAAACATTATCAATCTAAATGTAGTAAAGAAAAATCAACTCTATATGGTAGTTATTAAAGATGTCAAGATAAATATATCTATTAAAGAAAATGACAAATATGTTAAAGAGTGCATTGAAAAATATGACCTAAATGAACTCAACAGAAAAATGGGTAAAAATGGATCACCAACCAACATGCTTGTAGCCAATGTCAAAACAGAGAGCTGCTTTATCGACCTAATAAAAAATGGTATAACTATAGATGGCGACAATTATGAAGCAGAACCATGGGTATTTAGGCCTTTACAGTGCATGAAATGGGGTATAATTGGACATAAGATTACAGAATGTAAAGAAAACGAATTTACATGTATAAGATGTGGTGAACGTGGGCATGAAAAATGTAACAAATCATCCAAAGATAACATCAAGTGCATACTTTGCAAAAAAAAACACTATGGATTTAGTAAAATATGTCGAATAAGAATAAATGAAACTAAAAGATGTAATCGAATGTATGCTAGAATATTACAGAAAAATAACATCAAATGTGAAGTGATTGATAATCTTTTCAAAGATGGGGTTGAGTCCGAAAAAGAACAAGAAATACAATGCGAAATAGTCAACACGATGATCGAGGCCATAGCAAATAGAGTTGATAAACTCACAAAGGAAGTAAAAGCACAAAAAGAAAATATTAGTACAATCGCAGATGTAGTCATAAAACACGATGATCGAATAGTCAATACTGAAAAAAAAAATAAAGAATTGGACATTAGAATTACTGGTTTCACCAATTATATCGCAGAAGAATTTAGCTCAATTAAAGAGTACTGGAAAGAGACAATTAACAAAAAGGAATTTAGACCAACTAAAAGCATAGACGAGCATTATGAAAATGCTAAAAATAAAATTGAGACTAAAGTACAAAAAGAGAAAGGTAATATTTTGAATCCAACAAGTAATAGCACACAAACCCTGCAATTAAAAATCACAACTTCCTATCTCAAAAGACGATCTTGAAGACTCACTTTTAATGCAGCTTAAACGGATAGTGAGTAATAAAACACAATAGCAATTAATCCCAACCAGCCAAATACATAATATCCATGATAAAATTAAAATAGCTTGTCTAAATTGTAACGGTTTGAAGAACAACATAATTCTTATTTAACACTTGAATGAGACTCAAATATTATTCTTACAAGAAATGTGGTGTAAAGAAAAATCAGATGTAATTAATTTAATAGGGAGTGATGTCAACTTTAGTTTACATTATAGACCAACAACTCGTGAAGGCATAGACATAAATAATACAAAAAAAAAAGGTAGAGTACCGGGCGGAATTGGATGGGTTATTAATTACAAGGTAATTATTTTTGGTGACTTTAACTGTGATCTAAACAGTTACAATCAAAATGATAAAATAATGGAATAATGGCTGAGACAAAATGATCTCGAATGTCAAGATTTAGCTCAAGAAAAAGACGTTAATTTTACCTTTTTTAAGAATGGAAATAGTAGCTGGATTGGCCATTTAGTTACACCTATAAGTGATCGAACATTAGTCCAAAATATACAAATACACACTTCTAAATGGAATTGTGGCGATCATTTAGCAATTATTGGAGAGTTAAATACTAATGATAATATAACTTCATTCCAAAACAATTTTGCTGGTTCCCAAAAATCGAGCAAAATTTTTTGGAATAAGCGTTCAAAAAAGATATATTTAGACAAATTAGAATATTTATTGAATGGTATAACTGACACCTTCCCAGAAACATATTACAAAGACATGAGGCTCTTGACAAAAGGATTAGAAATCGTATTAAAAAAATTAAATATGGCTTTTATGGAAGCCGTCCAAGAAATAACTGACGAAAACTTAATGAAAAAACATAAAATGAAATTAAATGGTTGGTGGGACATCGGCATCAAAGAATTATATGACAATTATAAACAGGCAAAATCTAAATATAAAAATGATAAAACCACATTAAATAAAATATTAGCAGAGCGCGCAAAAAAAGCATTTAGAATGAAACAAGACGAAAATAAAAAAGAAGCTGAAGTCAAACAATTAATTAAGCTTAACTCACTATATAAAACAAACAAACGGAGATTTTATCGTAGAGTCCACAGCACTAAAGAAGAGGAAAGTGATGTAAATGTTGATATTAATGTAGCAAGAAATGAAATTTTTAATTTATTCAACACTTGTGAAGTTCCTAATGAAGAGGTTGAAACGAAAAATAAAAAACTTGTAGAAGAATTTTTAAATGTTAATTTGAGCAAGGTATTCCAAGTAAAGATAGAGGCGGATAATTTAACAAATATTATAAATCGTCTTTCAAACAATAAGTCACCTGGCTATAATAATATTAGTAATGAAATGATTAAATACGGACTGAATAGTAAATTAATCAAAATTCTAAAACTAATTTATGAGTCGATTTTCAATTATAATGTAATGCCTAGTAGATTTAATATTGGTGTAGTTAAATTACTAATCAAGGATAAAAAAAAATTCATCTGATATTAATTACATGAGACCATTAACTATATCAATTAATTGGGCTATTATATTGGAAAAAATAATATTGGAAGAAATAAATAGAAATTTAAATACAAGTAGTAATCAATTCGGCTTTAGGTCTAAGTCATCATGCAGCCATGCAATTTTTGCAGTGAAAGAAGCAGTTCTTTATAACAGAAGAAAAAAAAAAGGTCATATGTTTGTGCTATCGATGCAAGTAAAGCGTTCGATAAAATCAATCGATTCACATTATGGGCAAAACTGATTATTGAGTTTACAATTTGGATTGTACGCACACTTATTAATTATTTTAATGTGTCTAAAGTAGTAATAATAATTAAGAATGAACAAAGTAGTATTTTTAAAATAACTCGAGGTGTAAAACAAGGTGGACCATTAAGTCCAATTTTATTTTTGATTTACATAGAAGACTTAGGTAATTTAATGAATAACTTAAATATTGGTATTATAATTGGAACACTTGTAATTAACAATTTACTGTACGCTGATGATATAGTCTTGATGGCAAATACCTCCAAAGAATTAAATTTCCTCTTAAAATTGACTGAGAACTATGGATATGAGCACGAACTTAAGTTTAACCCAGGTAAAACATGTTATATGGTAATGTTTAGCAATCAAATTAAACAAAATATTAATGAGGAAGAAGTTGTATTTCAAAACGAACAAGTAAAAAGAGTCATTCTATTGAAATATCTAGGAATCTGGGTGGATGAAACATTCAATAGTCGAACTCACTTCTCAAACCGAATGAAATTATTTTCATTTGAATATCAAAACTTAAAACAATGTGGAATCACATCAAACATTGTCGAGACACCGGTCAAATTATGCTACTATAAAACTTACGTTAGACCTAAACTCTACTATGGCTTTGAAAACTTGTACATTAACATAACTCAAATGAAAAAATTGCAAAGATTAGAATCTATGCTAATGTAACACAGTCAGTATAAATACTTTTGTTTTTCTTTTTTTTAGTTTTTAAGTTTTAATAAAGAAGAGAGAAACATTTATTTTGTTTTATTTATTTTCTCCCTCTCTCTCTTTATTTTATTTAATAGCGCACGCTATTAAATTGGTGGCAGCGGCTTAAATTTTTGTTTTTAAAAAAAAAATAAATTAATTTATTTATACACACGATGTTTAACGAACTCGTGTATATTTTTATTCAAGCATGCGCGTGTATTTTTGCGTTAGCATTGACGACGATTGCCGTTAGAGTAGCAGCTAATATGTCGAACGAGCAGATCCGAAATAAAAGTCATGACAAACCAGACAGCGTCAGTAAATTAAAATCGCCAGTGACCAGCAACGCCAAGTGGACACAAGAAACTCCAGAAAGAGTACGTAGGGACCATTTAGAATCCTTTACAGTAAAACCCGACTTGACTAGAGCATGGTATGACAGCGATCAAATAGGATATAACTGGGCTGATAGACGCAATGATGATGTAATTGCTAATTCTGGTAAAGGTTTAAACTTTTTAGATTTCGATACGCTTTCAAGACAAAGAAGTTCACCTCATATGCAGTCAGAGCAGCAGCAAAAAGTACCGCTTCCTATTATTAATGAGAACAAGTTCAACACGTGGTCTACAAATCCAACAAATCCGTTTGCGAGCACGTGGTGCACCGATGATGCAACCAGAGAGATGAAGACGCCAGTCAATCCATTCAAAGCATGTGACATGGTAGTCAATAATAAGATTGATTATGACCGTTCAGTACGTAACCAAGACTTTACAGCGGTTACACCAGTTAGTGGAAATATGATGTCTGATCTGCGTGAACCTGAATTACAAAGCCAAAACATAAAGTCACGATCAAAAGAGTGGGCTTTTAAACCAACGTTTTATACACTACAACAAGATGTTAGAACATGGTGGAATCGGTTCAAGTTATTTGCTGAGCAGAACGACATCAACACAAATGATTTAAGGAATTGTTTGGCAAGTTTCATGGACGATGAGTGTTTGAAAAGGTTCGAATTCAGGGTACCTAAAGGACCCACAAACCTATTTGAACTAGAGAAACACATGGTTAAGTTATTCGGATGGCAACCAGCATCTCAAACCGATGCAGTCGCTGAATTTTATAATCGAAAACAATTGCCTGGTGAAGATTATAGGGATTTTTGACACAAATCTCTGGAATTTGGCGAAATATGCTTACGCATATACAGGGGAATTCGACCAAAGTAAGTACGATTATTTGGTTAAGTAAAGATTTGTTACAGGATTAAACGAACCTTCTGTGTTCTGGCGGGTCGATGCAGCTAAACCACAGACATGTGCTGAAGCATATGATTTAGTGGGTCAGTCTTATGCTCGACTTGAGATCCTTAAGAGGAATAAATCAAGCATGGACCCAAAAACTGTCGTAGATCAAACAAAAGTCAGAACCGAGCAGAGCTTTAGCCCTAAACATCCAGCTCAATATCATCAAATGAACAAACCATCAACAGCTGAGCATAAAAGACCAACTTGTCATTTTTGTAACAAAAGTGGGCATATGATAGCAGATTGTTATGCGAGAAGAAATCAAATGAAGACTATGACGCTCAATAATCAAAACAATACCGAGCCGAGCGTTTCAAATCGTGTCATTAACCGCGTGATGTTTGATGAAAGCATTGTTGGTGATTGGGAAATCAATGGCCGTAAGGTAAATTTTTTATTTGATACTGGTACAATTAAAACTATCGTTGCACGCCGGATCTGGGATGAATGTAAGACTCCTGATTCTGTTCTGCAACCACTTTCTAATATTTTAGAGACTTGTGTTGGTGGTCCAGTGAATGTGATCGGTAAAGGCAGATGCAATGTGAAAATTAACAGTTTTGAAGAGGAAATTGATGTTATTGTGGTTGATCAACTCGTTAATGATTGTCTGCTTGGTTTGGATGTTGCTTTCAAAGTTGCCGACGTGAAAAAATGTTTAGATAGTATAAGACAGGCGCTCACTGAGCAGCAAATGCCTAAAATGTCCATAAACAATTTAGTGGTTGATTTAAACCCACACGAAGACAATGATCGAGAAGTTACTAAAACAACAGAGCAGGATAAGGATCTCGATTCAGACGACGTCGAAGCTTACAAATTAATCATTCGAGACGAGTTCAGTGATGTTATTGGCACAGACATGAGATCGATATCACAAACATCAATATGTGAACATGCCATTGAGGTGACCACAGATAAAGCAATTAAACAATCTGCGCGGAGAATCCCTTTTGCATTAAGAGATGAAGTCAAACGACAAATTGACGAAATGTTAAGCGCTGGTCTGATCAGAGAAAGTGAATCCCCATGGGCGTCTCCAATCGTATTGGTAAAAAAGAGTAATGGAAAGATCAGAATGTGTATCGACTACAGGAAATTGAATGAAGTAACCGTCAAAGATAGTTACCCTCTTCCTAAAATCGACACAATGATAGCTTTATTGAACGGAGCGAGAAGGTTCACTAAACTTGATTTGATATCGGGTTATCATCAGATCGGTATAAAAGAAGGAGATAAACCTAAAACGGCGTTTATAACTGAATTTGGGCTATTTGAGTTCAATGTTATGTCATTCGGTCTCACTAACGCGCCAGCAACGTTCCAGCGAGCGATGGAAAAGGCTCTTAAAGGCATAATTAATGTTTTTTGTCTCGTGTATCTGGACGACATCATCATCTTTTCGAAAACAACTCAAGAGCATTATGTACACGTGAGAACCGTATTAGAAAGAATACGTTTGGCAGTTCTGAGCGTTAATTGGGAAAAATGTGAATGGTTTGTGACAACTATCGAATATTTGGGTCACATAATCTCTGAAGGGATCGTAAGACCATCTGAGACAAAAATAGAGGTGCTGTACAGATACGATCGCCCGAAGACACTCAGGCAACTTCAAAGCTTCTTGGGTTTAGCGAATCACTATAGACGTTTTGTTAAAGGTTTTGCTGAAATCGCTGGTCCTCTACACCAGGCGACAGAGAAAAGCAAAAATTTTGAATGGAATGATGATTGCCAAAAAAGCTTTGACGATCTTCGACAGTATCTCACAGTAACTGATGATAATAGAGGTGTACTAGTTTTACCTGATTTCGAGAAAGAGTTCAGATTGGAAACAGATGCAAGTAACGCAAGTGCGGGAGCAGTGCTGAGTCAGAAAGTTCGTGGCATGTGGAGACCGGTAGCTTATTGGAGTAAGAGGTTTACTCGAGTTCAACGGAAGTATTCAGCAGCAGAAAGAGAGCTATTGGCGATCGTTATGGCGATTGAGCATTTCAAAAGCTACCTTTTTGGTAAGAAATTTAAAGTTGTTACCGATCATAAACCTTTGATTTGGTTGAAAAACCTGAAAGATCCTGCTCCTAGACTTACCCGCTGGCTGATAGAATTACGAATGTATGAATTTGATATTGAATACAGGCAAGGACATGAAAATGGAAATGCTGATGCGTTGTCCAGATGGTTATTGGAAGAAGAGGAATCTGAAACGGAAACTTATCCTGACCCCGGTTTCGTCGTAAACAAGGTAATTTTACAAGAAGTAGAATTTAACGAAAATCAGCTAGTAGACGAAGCTGTAGCAGCGCTGTACTCGTGGGTTCGAGAAGGTAGAAGACCAGTTCAGTGTGAAAAGACAGATCCTGAATTATATGTGTATTGGTGTCAATTTAAGAGATTTAGAATTTTCGGTAAAAATGTGTACCGAAATTACGATAAGGAAGATGATGGTATACATTTTCAGTACGTCGTTCCCAGGAGCGATAGGCAAGCAGTGCTGAAAAAGGTACATGACGATCCGTTAGGTGGTCATTTAGGTGTTGATAAAACTACGGACAAACTAAAGGTAAGATTTTATTGGCCGAATTATCTCAAGGATATTGCCAAATATATACAACAGTGCGAACAGTGTGCACTTGTTAAAGCCCCAAAAGTTTATACAAAACAACCAATTGTGCCGATCAGAACAAGCAGACCATTTCAAATGATCACTTGGGATATTTTTGGACCGTTACCAACGACTGAGACAGAGCGCTTATACATTTTAGTAATAGTTTGTCACTTTTCAAAATATGTCGAACTTTTTGCTTTAGAGTCCCAGAAGACGGAAGAGGTAGCAAATTGTCTGATGGAATATATTTGTCGTCATGGTGTACCAGAAGCCGCATTATCTGACAGAGGTACTAATTTTCAATCGGAGCTGATGAATCAAGTGTTCGACATTTTGGATATCCAAAGATTAAGAACCTCAGCGTATCATCCGCAGTGTGATGGCGATACAGAGCGGTTCAATCGTACTTTGGAACAAATGTTAGCTTGCTACGTAGCAGACACTCAAAGAGAATGGGATCAGTATTTATCCAAGCTAGCATTTGCCTATAACACGGCGGTTCATAACACTACCGGTGTTACACCTTTCGAAGTAGTCTATGGCAGGACACCGAAATTACCTGTTGATCTAATGTTTCCTTGCCCTGAACTTGATTTAAATTTAGATGTTCATGCCTACGCTAGTAAAATCAGAACAGATCTGTTAAAGTGTTACGAAACAGTGGCCAAAAACTCGGACTCTAAGGTTAGTAAATTTAAATTTTACGCAGATCGGAACGTGAGAGCTGCGCAGTATGTGATCGGAGATAGGGTGTACCTGCTCAAACAATCTAAGAAAAAAGGTGTCTCCAAAAAATTAAGTCACAAGTGGAAAGGTCCGTATACTATTACCGAGGTGCGAGGCGAACATAATTATCTAATTAGGCCTGATTCTGGTGGAAAGAAACAATTAGTCCATGCTAACCGACTGAAAAAATGTTTCAGGCCAGCAGTAAACACTAGATATCAATCCTTTTTAGAGGAGTCAGAAGTAAATCCTTGTGAAAATCGGGACGAAGTGCGGTTAGATAAGGATTTGGAATTAGCTGTAGCAGATACAGTTGAACCGTTCCATGAAAAACAAGATGAAATTGATCATGAATATTGCTCAACAGAAAAGGTTTTAGATGCCGGGCAAAACGGTGCTGAAACAGTTGAAATGGAGAGCTTTGTCGAAAAGAGTAATACGGATGTTGATTTTGAACCTAATTATTACTTAGAGAAACAGATCGAATCAGCTCAACGTGCTGATTTATTGGCCTGGGAGGAGGCTAGTCAGAGAAGGTCACAGCGAAACAGAAAAGGGCCGGACCGACTTACCTATTTTTAAACGTGATATTTTTATCGTTTTATGTTAATGTTTTATTTGCTATTTTGATGTGAAATGAAATTTGTTATTTTTTTTATTTTATTAATTTATGTTAATGAGGCTGTTCGTGCTGCTATGTTCAATGAATTGAGATTTAAAAGTTAAGACAATTTCGATGACCCAGTGATGCATGATTACCGAGCTGAGCTAAAAACAGTTTAAGAATGCTGTATAGAGGTTGAGGTCGTCTCAGCATATGTTTTTGAAATGCAGTTGATTATATTGCAAGATAAAAATTAAAGGTTTTATTTTTTATAAAAAATTAAATTTTAAATTTCTTAATTTTCCAAAATTTGAATTTATCCTTTTTATAAAAGTAAAAATTTAATTTTTCATTTCAGACAATATTAAAGTATGGCAGCGCAGAAAATTTGCGAATACAAGCAAGTCCCTCTCGAGGTGCGTGTGGAACCGAGGGCGGACATGAGGAATGTGACCAGAATGGCAATCGAGGAATGGGTATGGCGTAATGGTGGTCAACAACGCGGAGGTTTGTTGAGATGTCGGTTCGTCGAGAGGAGGAACACCCCAATTATTTTTATGGTGATGGTTGAAGTTCACCAGAATCAATGGCTCCTCGAAATGGTCAGGACCACCCCGTTCGACGGACAATTAATGGTTTGCGGTCCTGAGAATTTTACATCATGTTGGGTCCCATTAGAACCACAACCTAAACGAACAGCTCAGGCCGAACATAACTCACCAAACTTGAGGCCAGCAAATACAGAACAAGCAGCAGCAGCACCTGTGATCGTAAGACCAAACGTCACTATCAATCTAAATGCCGACAGATTGTTGCGTGGGATTATTGGTAGAGGCCGCATGTTGAGGCGATTGCAAGACCATGTTCCAAATCCTGAACAGCCCGGAGCTGAAGTAACAATCGAATCTGAAGATGAAGATCAAGCCTTCGTTGACGTCGTTGCCGAGCTGGAACAATAATCTTATTTTGACTGTGTTATATTACCCCGAACGTCAGGAGCCGTTCTTCCTTGGCGAGGGAGTAATGTAACACAGTCAGTATAAATACTGTTGTTTTTCTTTTTTTTAGTTTTTAAGTTTTAATAAAGAAGAGAGAAACATTTATTTTGTTTTATTTATTTTCTCCCTCTCTCTCTTTATTTTATTTTATTTAATAGCGCACGCTATTAAACTAATCAAGTCTATGTTTGGGATTGTGAAAAAGACTAGAAGTACCCCTCTTTTAAGAGCAATTAATGTGGAAAAAGTTGAAGAATTTTTGAAAAAGTCGAAGATCAAGTTTTTTAATAGACTATGGAATTTGAAATTACAAGTAAATTAGCAAATGAAATAGGAAAAAACGTTATAATTTCTAAGCACAAAAATGGAAGTTTAATTGCTGAATCAAAGTCATTATGTAACACAGAAAACAACAATGAGATATTTTACAAAGGCAAAGAAGTCATGGATAAGATTGAACAAGTCAAGAGACAAGAAAAAAATAGTGTTAATATGATTAAGGAGTGTCTAAAAATGACAGTGAAGAGAGAATATACGGACTTTATACTCAATTAAAGATAAATTTTGATGAAATTTTTAAATAACAGCTATCCTGTTAACTCCTGCTTTGTATGTTTTTCTAAATTGTATATTTTATATCTCTTAATTTTTCTTATTCTTTGTGATAATTTTGAATTTTTTATATTTGAACATTTTATTTTTTATTTTTTTTTTATTTTTACAAATTATTGTATAAAGTGTTGGAGGTCCATGATAGACTCTCCAAATTGACTATCGCCTTAGCTGCGGCCTTTTTAGCCCATAAATAAATAAATAAATAAAAAAAAATTAATTCCTTTTTTATTCATAAAAACGATAAAAAAACTAAACTCTCAAGTTTCCGATTGAATTTAAATTTTTAGTGTAAATTATGTAATGTAAAAAAATATTTATTTTTGGAATCTACAGATTCAGTTCAAAATTTAAATGATACATTTAAATTAAATAGAACGATTTTGGAGTGTAAAGGAACGAAAATAACTGACTTATTTGGAGATTTGATAAATATTTTACTAAGAGATATAATACCATTTATTATTATTTTTATATTTAATTTTCAAACAACTAAAACTGTTTTTAGAACAAAAAAATTAGCTATCACTAATAGAGGTCTTAAACGAGAGTATCAATTTGCCATTACACCCATGTCAAAATCTCATATGAGATTCTCGTGACCATATTCTCATGAGATCTCAGTCCTCATTACAATATATCTAAATGTAAATCTGTTTAGGATCTCATAAGATTTTGGTCACCAATAATTTCTCATGAAATCTCATTGAGATTCTTACAGGGGCAGTAATAGCTATAAATGTTGTTTTTATGGTTATTTATTTACCATGGGCTATTTCATTTGTTCTTTATCAAACTTTTCATTTTTTAGATTTTAATGATCCGGTCTTAATGAAAAACTTAGAAAATTTGGATACAGTAATTGGTATAGCCAATTGTGTATCTTTTTTGAACAACTATTCACCATTTTTTATAAATATATTTTTAAATTCAATATTTAGAAATGAGTTTTTGTTTGCTGTATCTGAGAATAAGATACGAAAATCGTTGTCTATTAGGATCATGATAACAAGTAATTCGTAAAATAAAAAAATTTGCTAGAAAATTACTTGGGTTTCGTAAGGAAATTTCAATTCGTAACTGTAATTATGCTTTCTGTTTGTCATTTAATATTAAATACTTGAATAAATGATTAGAAGAAATTGAGAAACGACTATTCGAATTTAACTCAAAATTAAATACGGCAATTGAAAATTCAAAAAAAATAATCGAACAAAAGAAAATAAAACTAAAAATACCGAAAAGAACGATCAACCCAAGCGCAATTTTTAAATTAATCGAAAAATAAAAAAAAACAAAAAACAGGTTCTTTATGATTTTGCGAAAGCTTTCGACACTATTTCACACTCAGGTATTCTAAGAATATTAAATAAATTAAGATGTCGAGTCACAATAGGAAACTGGGTACAATCTTATCTAGAAAATAGAAGTTTTAAAATTCGGTATGAAAAAAAGTCATCATCAGAAAAACAAATTAAATCAGGCGTTCCACAAGGTGGTTGTTTAAGTGCACTACTTTTTGCCTTATTTATAAATAGTGTGGGGCGTTCGATCCGGAAGTTCGAACTTAGTTAGAACTTTTCAGAAAAAAACGTGGTTCGAACTGGGGTCGAAATTTTAAAAAAGTTCGAACTTTATCTAGGTTTGAACTTGATGATTCGAACTTTCAAGAAAATTTTTTTTTTTTGAAAATTTTTTTAATAATCATTTTTAAACATCAAAAATTTTTGGTCAAAAAAATTTAGAAAAACCGTAACCCAAGTGTAACCGTAACCGTAACCAAAATATTAGACTGAGATAAGTAAATTCAACTTTTTGGGATAAAAAACTAGTAAATAAAAAATTCAGGAATTTAAATTTTTTTTTAGGAATTTTTTTTTTGTAAAATTAATAAAATATCATTTTCCTATTAAAATTTTAATCATAAAAATTTTTAAATTTCCTAAAAAAAATTTAAATTCCTGAATTATTTATTTGCAAGGTTTTTTAAAAATTTTTTATCCCAAAAAGTTGAATTAACGGGTCTCTTAAACCTGAATATCATTGATATTCAAATTTTAATATCAGTCATTTTCAATATCAATTATCCAATTAACCTTTTTTGATATTGATTTTCAATATCAAGCCAAAAATTACAATATCAATTGAATTGGCCAATTAACCTTTAATAAAGAAAGTTTTGCTTTTTTTAATTTTAGTTTCTAAAATCAAAAAAAAAATTATGACGCTTTTTAAAAATTTTAAAAAAGAATTTATTTTTTAAATATAAAAAATGAATGATCCAAAGTATCTTACTGAGTTAATAAATTCTAATAATATAGAAGATATAGTTAATTTCATGAAGGACAATGATTTAATTTTTAAATAGGGTCCCATATTGTAATAAAAGATGACCTTGAATATGAAGACGAAGACTTAGTGATGTTGAAAAGGCTCTCCCAGATGGTGACATAAATGACTTTAATATTTCTATTATAACTAATGTAAATATAGATGGTCAATGTATTAATTTGGATTCTAATAGAATTTTTATAGACAATCAAAGCATTAATTTATTTATTTTTTAATAATTAAAATTGCTAAAATTTGACTTAATTAGATTGTATTTTCTTTAATAAATAATAATTGATTTTTCGAAAAAATAATTAATTAATTTGAATTTCAATCAATTAAATCGAATATCAGTCATTAATTTTCCTATTATTGAAAATGACTGATATTAAAATTTGAATATCAATGATATTGAGGTTTAATAGACCCGAATTAACTAATTTTAGTCTAATATGTTGGTCAGTTTTTTAACCGTATGCTGGAACGCTAGCTCATAAAATTGATTGAAATGAGTCTTTTTTTTTAAATTTTACGAAACTTACGGTTACGGTGACGGTTACGGTTACACTTCGGTTACGTTTACGGTTACACTTGGGTTACACTAAGGTAACGGTTACGGTTACGCTTTGGTTACGGTTGACGTTTCACTTTTATTACAACCACTGTAGTTAAGAACTAAATTTTAATTTGGTAAATCTAGTGGCCAGTTTAGTTCCTTGAAATTGGGAAAATCTCTGTGAAGTTTAATTTGAAATTTTTCCAAATATTTTTGTCTAAAATTTTTATTAAAAGAAGATTGAAATTTTTCGAAGAGCACAACTTAAGTATCTTTAATAGCAATCAAAATTAACACTTTTTAAAAAAAATTTTTTTTCTAAATTTACTATACTGAATTCGGACATTAACAGGACCATTTGTTTCCATAAAATTTGATTTAGTTCGAAGAATTAGATTCAGTAAAAATCATTATATAAGGCAAATATTTTTTTTTTTAATTCTTACATAATTTTTTTGGGCTATTTTGATTTAAACTTAAAAAGAAAAAAGCTTTATTAAAAAAAAAAGGTTGCCATTCAAAGAACATTTTAAAAATATTAAAAAGAAATGTGAAACTAAGTTTAATATATTAAAGATATTAAGCGCGAAAATATACTCAATAAATCAAAAATTTATCCTAACTATTTACAAAGCACTAATAATGTCCCTCATTCAATACAGTATTCTCCAATTTTCAATTACCCCAAAAAAATAAAAAACGACTTACAAGTAATCCAAAACAGAGCAATTAGTATCATCTTTAAATTATATCGTAGCACGTCACAAAATATTATAAATAACATTGCAAATTTAGATCCTATTGAACCAAGATTAAGAAATTTAATGATAAATTTTATAAAAAAAGCAATATTACAAAGTAAAGAAATTAAATCCATCGTTGAAAGTTACGACCAAAATGAAGAAAACAAAAAATCAATTATATCTTACATATCTAAATATATGTAAGAGTCTTTTAACTTTAAACTTTATTTGACGTTCTTATTTTTTACTTACTCATTTTAATTTTCTTTTTCAAACAATTGAAACAAATTTTTTTTTTTGATGAAAGAGGGCGCTAAACCTTCAACTCCTCCTAATAATTTATTACGAAACCCAACCCTAGTTTTCACAATCAGTATTTATAAAATACAAAAAAATTAAAATATTAAAAGAGATAAATGTTTGAATACAAAATAGTGTTCGGTCCCCAATACTAATATAAAAACAAAGTTCAAGTGATATAAAAAAAAGAGGAATTAAGGAAAAGAAACTTCCCTCTAACGTATAACGTATAACAAAAATATTTAAAATTTCCGTTTCCGAAGTCCTTTGACATATTCGATAGAATTAAAAGCTAAGTTTGAATGTTCGTGATACAGTTTATCCCCTATTTTATGAACCTCGATTTTAAAGCATTATTTAGTTCACAAAATTGAGAAGGAAACATTATTAACATTTACAAAAGTCTAAGTTCAAAAGGTTGAAGTTTTTTACTTCACAAATTCTGAGATACATAAAATTTGATATACACTGTATTTTTAGTTCTATCGTTAGATGATTTGTTATCATTTTATGCCTTTATTTTTTTATTCCATTTTTTTAAATAAGACTTTTCAAAAAATTATCAAAATAAGACTTTATCATTAAATGACTTTTAACAAATATATCAAATCGTGACTATTTCAATTTATGACTTTTTAATTTAAGACTTTAAAATAAACTTATAAAAAAAATCGTTTCTAATGGTGACTATTTGAAACTAAGAAAAAAATTTAATTTTTGAAGAATTTTAAATTTTTTGGTAATCTGTTAATCCTTTCATCTCCACTTTTTTGTGACAAGTGGGTTTATGTGACCTATGGAGTTGGATGAACCGGGATCGACGAGCAATCCTAAAACGGCCGTCCTAGTCGGTTAAACAACCCCCGGGTGTGAGTCAAAAGACCTTTTGTTTAATATCTTTCGCGTTTACCATTACAAAGATGGATTTTATTAAAACGTCCTGGTTTACTTGACCTGGCCGTTTCTGTGACCTCTGGGGTGTCTGTTTATTTTTATTAAATATTTATAAAAGAATTGCAAATAGGTCAAGTAGGCAAATTATCAGTGGTTACCCCCTTTTATAATCCAATAGATTTAAAATAGACTTTAATAGACTCCAATAAACCTCTAATTAATCTCAAAATACATGTAAAAGGATTGCAAATGGGTCAAGTAGGCGAATTATCAGGGGGTACCCCCTTTTAGAAGCCATTCGACTTCAAATAGCCTTAAATAGACCTAGTTTCCATAGTTTAATAAAAAAAAACTCAATTCAAAATACTCCCTTGAATCCCAGTTGGGATTCGAACTCAATGTCATCTTTCAAATTATCTAAAATTGTTAGTCTTTTTAGGTCTTTCTTTTTTGGACCATTTTTTGGCTTTTTTGGGAATTTTTGGTAATCTTAGCTAGATAAGGTGAAATGATAGGTAAATTGTCTTATTTTAGGGAAGCTTGGTCTCAAATCACAGACAATTAAGTTTTTCATAAAATTAGGCTTATTCTTTGATATCACTATGGAATAAATTAAACTGAGTATTTTTATAATAAATTAAACCAAAAATTTTTTGAAAAAACTTTTTTTTTGGTATGTCTTTGAGTTTGTTATTTCGGTCATCAAAATAATATAATTAAACAAGTTTTCTTTAATTTTTATTTTTTCTAAAGTCGGAAAAATCTCAAAAAATTAAAAAAAAATTAATTTTGTCATTATCAAAATATTGGTCAAGCCAAATATTGGTCAAGCCAAATATTGGTCAAGAAGGAAATATTTTTTTAAACTTGTCTAACTAAGATTAACAAAAAAGTCCAAAAAAAGCCAAAAAATCTTAAAAGACTAAAAATTTTAGATAATTTGAAAGATGAGACAGAGGTCGAAAGATAACAATTTGATTTCTTCTTTGATAATATGAACGGCAGGAGTAAATTTAAAATTAATACAAGCTTGATTCTAACTTTTTGAGACATACGGTATGTTAGAAAATTGATAATGTTAAGTTTATGTTGACTCAAAAAAAAGCCCCGCATTATGGATTTGAACACCGCTTTAATAAGTCTATTTAGTATTAACATAAAAACACCATTTTAATGAGAACAAAATACTTATTTAATCAAACTTACTTAACATAAAGGAGTCAGCGAAAATATATCACAATATTTAGAAAAAAGTTGAGGAAATTTTAATAAGGTTTTTTTTCGTTTAATTAAATAGGATTAAAACCAGATAAGATAGCATTTTTTATAAACAGTTTTGTCAGTCTATTTTTAAGTGTCACTTTGATATACTGCACTGCTCCCGAATTAACGTCGTACCCGTACCAATACTTCATTCATTTTTGCTGGAGTATATGTTATTCTTTTTGTGAAATAAATATAAAAATTTTGACCAAAAAGACTCATCTTTCTGGAAACAAATACTAAATCTAGAAAGGAAGATTTTGACCAATCAGCTTTCTGAGAAATTTTCTTTTCACACCTAATTGATTTTTTTCGACTATTTTTAACACCTTTTTGTTAATCTTTTTTCAAAGTCGGGTGAAAAACACCACTGAGCCCTGATATTGATAAACAAATAATTTCTTTTTTCAAATTTTAAAAATCATCCGGACAATTAAACTAAAAAAAAAAAAATTAATTTACAGTCAACTCTCTTTAATTCGGTTATGCTTTTATCCTTATATTTCTTTTATTCGTACAAAAATATAAGGTTCATGGCTTTTGGTAATAGAAATGCACGTAAAAAAAACCTTTTATTTGTGTTTTTTTCATCAAAAAATTGGTCTCGAATAGAAGAATGTTTTTTAAAATTTTAATTTTAATTTGTACTTTAATAATTTATGATAATTTATCAAAAGTTTAAAATCAAGTTTTTTCTTTAGTTTTTTTTAGCTTAAAAGAAATTAATTTCAAATAATCATGTTTTTTAATCTTCCCAACTTTCAAACCACTTAAAAAAAATTGTCTTATTTAGTTTGATTTTATTTTCTCTTTAAATTTAACATGTTATACAATGTTATAGCTTCAGGTCTCAGGCATCTCAGGCCACAAAATCAATTGCAACAGCATCTTCAAATGAAAGAAAATGTACGCAAAAGATCAAGAGTCTAGAAGCAGAAGATGTCGATTATACACGCAAAAATTACCTGGAGGTGGTCGTAAACCAGTTAGTGATAAGCTCGATCAACGACTTTTTTCGTATTTTAAAGGTGTTCGTCAAAACAAATTTGCGTTGTCAAAGCAAGAAATTCAAACTAAGGCAAAACAATTAGCAAATCAGTTGGGATTGGATTGTTTTAAAGCTTCAAAAGGCTACGTGGATAGATTTAAGGAGCGTTTTAATCTTTCGCTCCGGAAACCGAAACACAAAAGTCAACAAAATAACAGAAGCAGCGAATAAAATTGTATGACATCCTTAAAATATTTAAATGAGCTCAACTAAACCGCTCTTAAATATCCTAATAATTTGAAAATAAACATGTACGAAACTCCATTTTATTATGACATGATACTTAACAAAACGGTAGAGGTTCGTGAAACTTAATCTGTTGATGTTCTCTCATCTGGAAATGAAAAAACAAGGTTTACTTCTGTCAATAGCATTGCTGCCTCAGGAGATGTTTTAAATACTATTGTTCTTTTTAAATGTAATTTTTTTGAAAAAAATGATTCGATAAGAAAATATTCTCAAATTTTAAGTTACTATTTTAATACAGATTTGCTCCAATTTTATGAACATATAAATATTCTGTATTATATTTAACACTTGTACGTCCAAAGCCGGGTCAAAAATGACCCAATTATTTTTTCAAAAAATTTGACAACTTTAAAAGACCAAAGTCGGGTCAAAAATGACCCGAACAAACGTAAAAGACCAAAGCCGGGTCAAAAATTTTTTTTTATACGATAATATTTTTGTATTTAAAATATAATATATTTTTTTTACTTAAACTTTATAATGAAATAAAAATAAAATAAAAAAAAGTTTATAAATTTTTATTGGGTCTTTTTGAATTTTTAAACTGTAAAAATTTATAAACTTTTTTTTATTTTATTTTTATTTCATTATAAAGTTTAAGTAAAAAAAATATTTTATTTTAAATACAAAAATATTATCGTATAAAAAAAATCAATTTTCTATACAATTTTTACAAATAATTGTTAATATTTTTTCACAGTTTTCTTTACAGGTGAACATCTCTTCCACTTTTGCGTATCGGAATCTATTGCTGTATTATGATCAGGGTTTTTTTTCATATGCAACTTAAAAGAAACAAATATGCGACAAAATATGCAACATCATTTATTAAAAAATGCAACATAAAATATTAAATATGCTGCAAATAAAATGCAAATGTATCCGAAAAATATGCAGAATATGCAAATAAAATGCAAATGTATGCGAAAAATATGCAAAATATGCAACATAAAATATTAAATATGCTGCAAATAAAATGCAAATGTATGCGAAAAATATGCAGAATATGCAAATAAAATGCAAATGTATGCGAAAAATATGCAAAATATGCAAAGAAAATTTTTTTTTAATTTTCTGAATCAATTAAGGGCGAAAATATGCAATTTATTGCAAGAAATATGCAAAATATGCAAATGCATATGGTGAATGTAGCTGAATATGCAAATAAAGCAATATATGCAATAATTGCAAAAAATGCAACATTTAAGCGTTTGTATATGAAAAAAAACCCTGATTATGATGTAATGATGATAATAAAAGAACATTTTTATTTTTTTTGGAACATAGGAAACTAAAGTTAGAAAGTTATTAAATCCGAATAGACTCGAGCCGACCTTACTTGACTTATTTGTTTTAAACTCAAGTGGAATTTCTTTTTTATTTGATTTTATTGTTCCGACAAACGTTGTCTTTTTGTTCCATAATTGTTCAGCCAAATTGATGGATGTAAAAAAGTTGTCAGTTGTAATTGACCGATTACTATTTAGGTACGGCGTTGATAGCTTTAAGACCACAGATTCACCGACTCTTTGGGTTTTGTTTTGATTGTCACTTGTTTTACCCAAATAGATGTTTGTATCTAAAACATAAGAGGAGGAAACGTCAGCGATTGCCCAATACTTGAGGTCATAATTAGCTGGCTTGTTGGGCATATATCAGCGAAGTGAACAGCGACCACGGAAGCTATAAAGTTGTTCATCAACTGTTTTGAAACAAACGATTTTTTATCGTTTATTTAATTGATAATTTTCGGTTAGAAATTAAAAAAATATCTCTTTTTATTTAATAGCCGCTAATTAACAAATAAAAATTTGAAAATCCTTTACAGATTACTCTAAAGTTTCACTATAAATTTTTGCGAATTTTAAATTGACTAAAACAAAGTTGAAACTTTTTTTTAAATAAATAAATCAAAATGAATTTCGATTATGAACTTAAAAATTTTTCAAAAAAAAAAAAAAATAAACGGGTCAAATTTGACCCGGCTTTGGTCTTTTGTGAGATTGAAATATTTTAAAATTTTTTTTTCTCATTGGGTCAATTTTGAGCCAGCCTGGTCTTTTACGTAAAAAAAATACTTTGGACGTACATGAGTAAATAAATTAAAAAGAAAACAAATAAATAAAAACAAGGTTCTTTTTTTGATAAATTTATTTATTCAGTCCGACGTTTCGACAAACGAGGTTGTCATTATCAAGGAATAAACGGTTTTTAGTTGTACAGAAATTCCTGCTGTTGATTTTAACAACAATTTTCAAAGTGTTAATTGCTCTCAATAATAAAATCAAGAGAGAAATCGTCTAGTTCGTTCATCAACGTTTACAATTCAAAATAAAGAAGATGAAATGGAAAGGAAGATTTTTTACGGCAAGAATAACTACCACTGGGATTCAAAACCTGATAGCAAGCAATACAACGATCAAACATTTATTCAAACTAAACTTTTACCAAGCGTCGCTGATTGTAAAACAATAAAAGATTTCTTTAATCGCTTAATTGATGACATAAGGCTCTGTATTAAAATAGCATTTGAAAAAAAGCAAGGTTAATTGAGCAAAATAAAAAGAGCATAGGTGAGTTAATTAATTAAAATAGCAAAAATTAAAGCTAGCAAAAATTGCAAAAAAAAAAGCAAAACTAATTAGTCTTAAGAAGAGCAAACAATAATAGCAAAAAAAAAAATAGCAAAAAAATGGACGAGCGCATAAGAGAAATAGTGAAAAATTATTCAATGGAAAGCTTTGATGAATTTTTTGAAAATTTATCTTTAATTTTGAAATATTAATTTTTTTTTCTCAAGGTAAATTTTGCCCAATTAATTGATTTGATTTTTATTTTTTGCTATTTTAATAAATTAATTTGCTATTTTTATTGGCTATTTTAAAATTGATCTTTTTAAATTGGTGCTCTTTTAATTGATTTATTTTAAAACATGCTATTTTAAATCCCCCCCATGACATAATAATAAGTAAAATCGTCTCTTATACAAACAAGCGATTATAAAATACTCTCCCTCCTATAACAGATAACGAACTGAGTGCATTTATTGGTCTTTTGATGTTATTTGGCTTAACTAGAAAAAATAAAGTTGATGTAAGTGAGATTTGGAAGATAGGATCTGTGGATCACTGTGACTGGGCAACTGTTGCTATGAGCAGAAATCGCTTTAAACAATAATGTCATATTTAACATTTGATGACATTCAAACCAGAGCAATTAGACTTAACAAGACTCAAAATGATAAGTTCTCTAAATTTCAAGAGTTCTTTAATATCTTTAGAAAAAATATAAAGAATGTGATTGAGCCTGGAAAATTTTTAACAGTTGATGAACAACTTTATAGCTTCCGTGGTCGCTGTTCACTTCGCTGATATATGCCCAACAAGCCAGCTAATTATGACCTCAAGTATTGGGCAATCGCTGACGTTTCCTCCTCTTATGTTTTAGATACAAACATCTATTTGGGTAAAACAAGTGACAATCAAAACAAAACCCAAAGAGTCGGTGAATCTGTGGTCTTAAAGCTATCAACGCCGTACCTAAATAGTAATCGGTCAATTACAACTGACAACTTTTTTACATCCATCAATTTGGCTGAACAATTATGGAACAAAAAGACATCGTTTGTCGGAACAATAAAATCAAATAAAAAAGAAATTCCACTTGAGTTTAAAACAAATAAGTCAAGTAAGGTCGGCTCGAGTCTATTCGGATTCAATAACTTTCTAACTTTAGTTTCCTATGTTCCAAAAAAAATAAAAATGTTGAATTATATTTGTAAGATATCTTTTAAATTTTATTTTAAGGATTGATGCTTATTTTTGATGATAAAACTAACTAATTAGCTGCTATTTGAGCAAAAATGTTATTTTTTTTTTGATTTTTCTATTTTTTTACTGTTTCTGATAAAAAAAAATTTTAACAAAATCAAAGTAACAGTAAAACTTTTCAAAAAAATTGTGCCTTTACAAGGCTTTACTGTTACTTTATTACTCATATTTTCGTTTTGTATCCATATACAGCCAATAAACTAAACACAAAAAGCTCTAGACCAAAAAAAAAAATTAAAAAATTTTCTTTAATTTGATTTACTTTGACGGGAAAATATTTCGAATAGGGCAAATCTTTTCGTACCGCAGTTTTTTTTTCTTGAAAATGGTTTCAAAATTCTAAAAACTGACGAAAATTCTAAAAAAAATATAATTTGCGTTTGAATGTTTAAATAAATTTTTGGATAAAAGACCTCAAATTTTGAGTTATTTAGCCTACTTGATCGTGCCCGGCTTCTATTACTTACTACGGTCACAAAATAAGATTTTCATTTTATTTAGTTGACCTTTTGAAGAAATAATTTTTAAAAAATTTTTTTATTCCAACTAGAAATAATGACCAAAAAAAGTTTAATGCCATTTTTTTACTATATTAGAAAAATCACTTAGCAAAGAATTTCAATTTAACAATAGTTTATACTTTTAAGTCGTAAAAATGCTCCCGTAATCACTCGATATTTATACCGGTACCAAATCGAAATTTTTCAAAATTGTACCACCACCAGTAAAAAAATCAATGGGTATAAATCTGAAACCCTAGTTTTGTACCATGGTATAAGTTTCGAGAGATTACGGTAGTATGATTAGAGTTAAAAATATTAAATAATTTTAGTAATAATATTTTTTTACATAACTCAATCGATAAGAATATTTTTTTATTTTTCTTACCGTAAGCTCTCGTTCATAATTACATGTAATAATAACTAGATTTCAGCTATTATTCCTATGTAAGTATATTGGAATTATATCCGAAATCTAGTTATTATTACATGTAATTATGAACGAGAGTTTACGGTAATTATCTTTTTAATTTGAAAACTGAGCATATTTTATTAAATTTGAAAACAAATAAATAAAAACAAGGTTCTTTTTTTGATAAATTTATTTATTCAAATTTTTAGAGAATAATAAACACTGATTGAGACTTTTTCTTGTGTTAATTGTTTAAAAAATTTAAAAAAAATTGGTAAATGACCTCTATTGTTTGCCATTATACTGTTATTTAAACTCAAAAATGTGATTTAAATTATGCTGATTATTTAGAAAAAGTAATTATGCGGCATAATTACTTTTTCAGTGGCGTAGCGTCCATGCGGCAAACAAGGGCTTGCGCCCCCCCATCTGAAAAAATGGGAAGGCTCAGCCCCCCAAAAAAATTCTAGTTTTAATAAAATGTTTTTATTTTAATAGATTTTTTTTTGAAATAAGTAGGATTTTTTTTAAATTCAATTTCGTGGTATTTATATGAAAAAAATCTCGAAAACTTGTAAAGAAAAAACACATTTCTTCATAAAAAGAAAGTCTAATTATTAAAATCTATCCCTTTTTTTTAATCAAAAAGCGATGTTTAACTTTATTTCTCTCAACAAGTACTAATTTATGCTTGTTAAATTCGATTAAAAGTTTAAATCCAAATTTTTTGAAGACTTTAAACAAGATAATTAATTTCGAGTGTAATAATTCTTGAAAGTTACTTAAATTTAACAAAAAAAAACCTTAAAAAAAATGAAGGAAAAAAATAAACGAAAACGACCTTAATGAATATTTAAGCATAAATTTTCTTTTTTTAATTTTATAATTTCAAATAAAAAATTTGCGTAGCCGAATCGTATACCTTACAGAACTCGATACTTTGATAATCTGTGATAAATTTTTAAAATTAATAAAATTGGACATTTTACGAAATTTAAATACAACCGGTACTGTTCGAAATTTTTTCATTAGCTGTTCTGTATTTTCTAAATTTTCCAACATTTTTCTACTTATCTTTATTTTCTAGAACAGTATTTTACACCTTTTATTTTGTCAAAATTTACAGAATATAAAGTGACACCACTCTACATTCCACCTGGGTTTACCAGTTGTGTTCAATCAATATATGTTTGCATAAATCCACCGATGAAAGCTAATTTTAAAAAACAATGGAGCGAATGGTTTGAAAACAATGTTTCATTTACTAAACAAAGAAACAGACAGAAACCTAGTTACCAGTGTTTAGTCAATTTGCTAGAGAGCTCAGTACAAAGCATAAGAAAAGAAATACTAGTAAAAAAGGCTTTTAGTTACTGTGGCTTACTATGAATTTTCGATTTTAATTTTGAATTAAATCTTTATCATCGATTAAAAGACTTAATTTATATTAATAAGGAAAATAAACAGCAATTTACCGACTTAAATGAAATTTTAACTTCAAGTACCAATTTGGAATCAAAAATCAGTGTTTACATTAAAAACTATAAACCAACACAACCAGTTTATTCACAATCTACTCCATCTTCACCATCAACCTCAAAACGAACAAATACTTCATTTCAAACTAATTTCGAATTTTTTACGTAAATTGTCGACAACAACGAAACCTTTACACAGCCAAATCAAAATAATGAATCAAACTCCATTATAGATATTGAAACGCTTTTGTTCACAGCAAATAATCTCAACATCAGAATATCAACGTAGAAGCCTCTACCAAACCAACTTTTCAAAATCGGATCTGATTAACAATGACGTAACATTTTACCCACCTAGAATACCGTATTCCCAGTCGAGCTCCTCAACTTTTTCGGCATCAATCAATTCCAATTTTCAAAAATTAAATATTTCTAATACCGTAAACTCGCCCAAACAACCCCGGGGTTAAAAATCGTAAATTTGGTTTTTTACAACGCATTTAACACGGTTTATTAACATTTTTAAAGAATGCTTTTAAGTCGGTACTAAAACTGAAATTTCTTTTTTTGTGCGGTATTAAACATGTAAAAAATATATTACATTACTAAAAATTAGTGCAAGAAAATTTTAAGTGTCATAAAATAAGAAACTAAATGGTAAATCTAATTTATTTTCGAAACAATACAATAAATAAAGATATTCTTGACAAACCGAATCCAAACTATGATTAACACGTTACAAAGGGTATCTTTTTAAGCGTCAGAGAGTGAATAAAAACAAAACCATTAATTGGCTGTGCAAAGTTCCAAAGTGTCCTGCGTCAGGAACAATATTAAAAAAATTTGAAAATTAAATAGTAGAACGTTTTAAAGACCACGACTTAAGCATTTAACATAAAGTTTTTGACAAAAACCAACAAATCGAAAAAATGTTTAAGACTAATGTAAAAGTTCGATGTGAATCAGAACCGAATTTTATTTTACCTGCCATACGGGAATCAGTCGATTAATAGCAGATTGTTTAATAGCAAAAAAAAAATTAATAGCATTATGAATTAACAGCAATTTTTTTAATAACACATTTTTAATAGCGATTAGATAAATAGCAATTTTTTAGCAACAAATTTTTTTCAAAGCAACTTTTTAATAGCAATTCAATTAAAAGAAATTTTTTTCTAAGAAAATTTTTGAATTTTATTTTCTTACAGTCTTAAAGTCTTTTAAAAATCTTCAAACAAAAGAGCTTTCTCGATAAGTAATAATAATAATAATAATAATAAAAATAAGGCTATGGATAAAGGATGACTAGAAGCCAGCCTCTAACGGAGTGCAAGGATTAGTTGCACTATAGTAGCCTGTAAAATCAATTTTGTTATTTTTAAAAAAAATTGTCAAGTTTGTTTTTAAAACCATTTATAGTTTCTTGTTCAACCACTTCTCTTGGTAAAATATTCCAAACATTTGCTATTCGGTTTGTAAAAAAGTTGGTTCTTGGAATGCAGTTTCGAACTAATTGTTTT
>NTPY01001030.1:71035-90215 GCA_002922825.1 Brachionus calyciflorus | reverse complement strand
GAATGTCGTTTAACTTTTAACCTTTAATTTTATTGGTTAAAATTATTTGAAATATTTATTAAGTGAAACGCATAATTATAAAATAAAGAAAACTCGAAGAAAATTATAGTTTTTAAAATAAAAAAAAATGGTTTTTAAACTCATCATTTTTGAATCATTTTTTTTAAAATCAAAGATCTTCTGATGAACTTTGATTTTTCTTCAAAATTGAGTTGCCTGGGATGCCAGTTGAAATTTTTTAAAATATTAATTAAGCCGAAATTTTTTTTAGCTAGATAACTCGAGAATTTACGAACAAAAAAAAATTAATGCCTATGTTTTGAAATTTTTAAAATAATTCAAAACATTAAATCCTTCAAAAAATAATATTCAAAATGTGTACTAAAACAAAGTGATTTTTTATTCTTAAAAGCTTCCGAGATGAGAACATAAAGCATTATTTATTTATAAACGAATAAAATTTTAAAAATTGCGATACAAACAAAAAAAAATGAATTTAATTGCATTAGATATTAAATTTTATTTTGCTGTAATTACAATGCCTATTGGTATCCTTTTAAATTTATTAACAATCGTGATTTTTTCAAGAAAAAAATTTAATAAAAATACAAACATTGGTTTTTTATATGCAGTCTTGTGTTCGCTAAACATGATTGCTCTAACAATTCAAATTATATTTTACTCTATGGAATATTATGAAATCGATCCGAAAAGTCTTAACATATTTTCATGTCATTTTTTGAATATTTTAAACTGTGTTTTTCTCCAATATCCTTCATTTGCTCAAATTTATATATCTTACGACCTTTACCATTCTATTTGTAAAACAAATAGTAAAACTCTTACAAGAAAAAACTATTATATAGTTATAATTTTAAACGGTTTATTTCTATTTATGGCGAATTCAATATATTTTTCATTTAAATTGGAGAGTGTAATAGAACTACAAATGAACAACACTAACTCAATTGTGACTACCAATTTAACCTATTTAGAATGTACAGGGACAAGAGTGACTGATTTATTAGGAGATGTAGTCAATATTTTATTTAGAGACTTAATACCATTTATCATTATTTTTATACTAAATTTCTATGTGACAAAAAAAGTTTTTGGTACTAGAAAAATTGTAAAATCTGGTAAATCTTTAAAGAGAAAATTTCAATTTGCATTTACTGTAATAGCTTTGAATATTTTTTTTCTAGTCGTTTATTTACCATGGGCTATTTCATTTATATTATATCATACGTTTCATTTTCTTGAATTTTATCAAGATTTATTACACGTATTAGATTCGCTTGATTTGGTCATCGCTATTTCTAATTGTGTTTCGTATTTGAACAATTATTCGCCATTTTTTATAAATATAATATTCAATTCAATTTTTAGAAATGAGTTTCTTTCTATTTTGTCAAATAGGATTTTTGTCATTGATAAAAGTCTTTCTTAAATTTTATATTTTTTTTTTAAACAAATTTAGCAAATGGTTTTTCTATACTTTTTATTGATGTTGAATATAAAATTCAAGTAGATCAATTTAAAAATAAAAAAAAATATTTATGTCATAACTAACAAGTAAAACTATTTATTTTAGCTAAATTGACTCAATTTAAGCTAAATTATTAAAAAAAATACTTAATTTAAGTAAAATTAAAATTACCTTAATTAAAATATTCGATTTAAGCTAACTAAAACATCAGTTTAAGCTAAATAAGCATTTTTAGCTAAAATTCGCATTTTTTTCTTGAAATTAAGCAAAATAAAAATTTTAAAATTTTTTTAATTCAATATGAATTTTTTTTACATCATTTTTATCAAATTAATTAAGACCAATAGCCACTGAACTCATGGGATTATTTTTCTATGGAAAAAAATGGTTTTTTCAAATTTAATTGATAGAAAACCTCAAGTAATTACACATTAATATTATTTCAAAAAGTTTTTTTTTAGAATAAAAAGAAAGACAGTGAACGGCTACAGTCATGAGCCCAAAAAAAAGGCCGAACACCTAAATTTATCGAAACTATTTTTGTTTTAAATTTAAGCCTAAAATATTTACTTTTGTATCTCAAATATATCAGAGTTGGAAAAAAATTTTTTTTAATTGTTTGGCTACTTTTGGCGATAAAAAAATTGGCGCCTACTGCAACAAAATTTGCTGCGCCTGTTGGCCAAGTCTGCAAAAATTTGTGCAATTTTAATTGCGTATTAAAAATAAAGAGTCTTTTAGTAAGTGCGCTAATTAATAGATTTTTGCAATTTTGCAATTTAAAATTTTTTTCTGCAAATTTGAACAGCATTTAAAAAAACCTAAATTAAATACGCAATTTATATTTAAAAAAAAAACAACAAAAACAAAAAATCAAAAAACTTTAACATGCCTTGTTATCCAGCCTCTGCAAATTCTCTGCTAAATTTGCACAAAATATTTTCAAATCCTTTTTAATGAAGTATATTTTGCAGATAAATTGGAGAGTGTAATAGAACTAGAAATGAACAACACTTAATCAAATGTACAGTACATCTCTGAAATAAGTTGACAACTTTTTAAGCAAATCTTAAGAGGCGTCTTAAGACGTCTTTTAAAAAAAAAACAATTAAATATTTTAATTAAAAAATAATATTAATATTACTCAGGTAATTATTTATAGAAAATTAACATGATTTATTTTATGCTTAATAGCATAATATTCGAAAAACGTCTTAAGCAACTCTAAAGCAGTTTTTGCTTAAGCAAAAGCATCGTCTTAAGAACCTCTTAAGCATAGCTTTTTGACTGCTTAAAATCTCTTAAGACGGTCTTAAGCAGACTGTCAACTTATTTCAGAAATTTGCAGAATAAATTTATTCCATTCACAAAAAAAAGTTATAGCGGTTTTTATTTGTAATATAAATTTTTGTAACAAAAATTCACATAGCGTGTTTATGAAAGAGAAGTTTTTAGGAAAATCGAAAAAAAATGCGATGTTTTTGAAGAAAATTCCTTTAAGATTCTGTTAAAAAAATCAACAAATTTTCTGTAAAAAAATATTGACCAAAAAGGCAAGTTTATTTAAATCCAAATAATAAAAATAAAAATTTTCTTTTTTAATTAATTATTTTTTTCTATTTTACTGTTTAAATATGAACAGCTTTCAAGTCACAAAATCACATTTTTTTAATCCTAATCACGAATTACCAATTAAACAGAAATAAACGCCATTTCCAGGCACTAATTGTATCTATTAAATATCCGAAAAAAAAAAATTTCAAATTGAGTCAATATTAATTTTTTCAATTTCATTTCTGTATAAATCAAATTGAAAAAACAATCAAAATTTGAATCGATCATTTACCATTTTTACACATTGGAGAAAATAGTTTATTTAATAAACTTTTAATTCCATCATTAAAATTCCGATTAAAAAAATAATAAATAAAAGTTGAATATGAGCATGTTATTAGAAAGAAAAAATTTCCACTTTGAAAGTAGTTGGTGCAAATTTTATTCATTAAACTACAAATACTAAAATGTATCTTATGCTTGAAAACCATCAAGTTCATTATAAATTCAAGAGCACGAAATAAAAATAATAAATTACAATTAACTATTATTGTTGTTGTAATTCTCAAGTTTTTTTCGTCATTTTTTTTAATTTTCCCATCAAAATTATTTTTGCCAAAAAACCTATTTTTATATGTCATATTTGATTTAAATTTTATCAAAAGAAAGACATCGACAATTGTAATAGCTAAAAATATGAATAAATCATTAATAACGAAATTAATGCAAAAAATAGCAAAATAAAATGGTTTCTTAGCTTTTGATAAATAGCTTCTTCCACTTGACACAAATTCTGAATCAAACAATCCAGTAAATGTGTTCTTTATTGGAAATTCTAAATATCCCATATAATTATCATTCATTAAATTATCTTTATTTACAGAACTAGTTAAAAGCTTGTCTATATTAACCAAAAATACAAAAATTATAATTAATAAAAAAGTAAATTTTTTCCATAAACCATTCAATTTAAATTTTGAAAAAAGAGAATTCTTTTCCAATGAAACATATCGTTTAATCGATATACTCAAATTAAATATATTTGATAAAACTTTTAAAATTCCACCTAGAAAGTCTACTATTACAATCTCGTAATATTGAACTATTTCGGATCTGCTTATAAACAAACAATAAACACCATTTATTGATATACAAACATTTAATAAATGAAATATGTAAATAAAACAATAGAGAAAATTCAAAATTGAATTGTAAAACATGAACTGGTACATCATGAGATTCATCTCCTTTTTCTTGACAAATATTTTCATGTAATATTTAAAAATTATCATATTTATCATATTTGTCACAAGACCTAGAATACATACAAAGGGTGTTAGAATCGTAGCAAAAAGACTAAGTAGTTCAGAATCATAAAAATAATCAAATTGAGTTTTCACTGATTTTGTTTCATATAATTTTAAATCACATTTTTTCGTGAGTAATGTAAAATTACAAGTGTCAAAATCTTGTGGATTTAAGCAGTAATCTTTAATTAATTTCATGCCTTCATCATAAAAATAATTGTTAAATAGCCAAAAATTAAGGCAAGTACATTGAGTTCCATATAATTCAGGACCAAGTGATATAAAACGATTTCTAGGAAATCCCTTAAAAAAACATATATCTTCATTGGGAAATTGATAATCATTAAAATACATTGTAATTGTATTGTTGATAGTTATATTCAAATTTGTATTTAAAAAGTTTATAAAATTTAAATTCTGACTTAAAAAATTAAAATCTATATTAGCATTTATACTTAAAGTTCTTAAATCATCAAAGTAAGAAAACGATTTTTCATAAATCAATTTTAATTGTCCATTTAAGTAAATATCTCTAACATTTTTAAATACTTGGAGACTGAGCAATTTTCGATTAATATTAATTTTATATAAATCAAAAATTGCTATTTTAATATTAGAATCTATATCGAAGTTATCCACTTCTTTGAACCCAAGTAAATTTCTTTTTATCATGGTATCACTTAGTCCTGATAAGACAAAATTAGAAATTGAGCTTTTATAGAAAAGTAAAGGACTAGATTTATCGCTATATTTACAAGTAATAGAAAATTTTAATTCTGTTAAATTTTTAAATATTGTTTTGGTTTTAATTTTATCTGGAATTTTCGAAAAATCAAGAGCTGAATAGAAAAATTTTACATTAATCTGCGTGTAATTGCGTCGAATTAAAATATCAAATATACTTAAATTTGAGTCTATATTTTTGATATAAATAAAATAAAGATTAATAAAAAAATTATTAGGGGCTTCAAATGTTAAATTTAATTTATTATCTAGTGTAAGTGGATAGTTTGGGACCAAGGTGATTGATGAAATGGGGACATTATTGTTTGAAAAACATTCTAGACTGAATTGATCAAAATTTTTGAAATTTTTCAATGTAATTTGGATTAATTTTCCATAAAATTCTAGAAAATTAATTGAGAAATAATGGTTCATTTCACGACATCGAAGTGATTGATTTTGAACAAGATCTTGTAGTAGGATATTAGAAGTTTTTACCACATTTAGGTAAAAGGATATAGAAAATAAAATTATTAAATATTTTGAAATTTTTTTAAACATTTTATTTTTCGAAAAAATGGGATTTATTTTGATGAAAAGTAATGAAAAAATAAATTTATTTGTTTTTTTTTTTCATTTTTATTTGTAAAAAAATTGAATCTTTTTAAAAAATCACATTATTTGAAATTAAATCGTTTTAAATTAATATTTATTAAATGTATAAACATGACAAAAAAAAAAACATAAAGAAATATCGAGTTCCAGAAAAAATATTACAACAGACAGTATTGATTTATAATAAAACGTTTTATTGGGTCATATTCCGTCGAGTATTATTATCAACTATTTTTATTTTAGTTTCAAATTATTCAAAACAAGCAAAATATGAACAGACTAACATCAATTGAAAACATGGATATTATTTTGTTTAATTTAGTGTTGCAGCGATTATGAATTTTTTACGATCGTCGATTTTCGATTTTTTGGACCTTAGCTCGATTAATCGACGATTTTATCGCCCGAAAATCGAAACTTTAATTCATGACCTTGGCTGATCTATAACTTTTTAAAGCTCCAAATAATTCAAAGGGTTTATTGCTAGCTTCTTTTTTGATATTTTAGCGTTTAAAAAATGGATTTAAATTTATTTCACCCTTAAATACCGTATTCCCTTGCAAATAAGTACACCCAAAAACCTGTCTTAATTGAAGAATTCGGCACTCTAGAAAACCGAATATTTATATCATATTGAATAATTTATGTAGACCTAACTTAGCTTAATTTAAAACAAATAAAGATTAAACATAACTTTTGTTGGTTCGCTATATAAAAGGGGGTCTTAGAGGGGCACTTATTTTCAAGGGTATACGGTAGTTCTTTCTCAAATGGGAAGACGCCTAACAGATGGAAAATAATGAGAATTAATTTATTTTCATTTTTTTTGAAAATCTATGCTAAAATAAATGAAATTTATACAAAATGTTTTTTAAGTTTAATAACAGAGGAAAATAGCGCCAAAATTTCTAAATTTTAAAATTTGAGTCAATCTTATCGCGATATTGGACTTTGTGATCGAACGATTTCGATTTTTAAAACCGCGATCGATTAATCACGATTAATCGAAATCGCTGCATCACTAGTTTAATTAGTCATTCGTAAAAAGATGTGATTCTATGAATTGAAAATTGTTCATATTTAAAAAAAAAAACAAAAAAAAATAATAAATTGAAAAAACGATTTGTATTTTTTTGGATAAATAAACTTGCCTTTTTTGCCAAACAAAAAAAAGCTTGTTTAAGTTTGAAAGTCTTTTATTCTTTTTGGTTTTTTGTTTTAGATTTAATACTAAAGTGTTTCTCCATTACTCCAAGTAAATTTAAAAAAATGTCTGAAAAATTAAAAGTAAAAAACCGTTATATTTGCCAAATATTACCGGATTTTACGTGTATTAAAATGTCCAAAATAAATCAATGTAAAAAATGATAAATTTTCGAAAATTTTTTAGACTTTTTATCAAAGTTTACGTAAAATAGTGTAAATTTAAGTAGAATCCTGTAATTTCCGGTAAGCAAACGAATTTTTACTTTGATCCCATGAGTTAATTCTAAATAAGATCTTATTCAAGATCATAGCTGTAATCTTGATTTGTTCAAAAAGATCATTGAAAAAGATCAAAAAGATCAATTTATCGTCCACTCAAGCCCAAGCTATTTTTATCGTCCACTCAAGCCCAAAAAGCTCCTCAATGGTTTAAAAAAGTGAAAAATGAAAAATTTGATTACATTATTATACCGGTTTTTTAACCGCAAGTTAGGCACTGGTCTTTTGTCTTTTTGAACTGTCTTGAAAAAAAATTTTTTTTTCTAGACTCACTCTTTAAAACTTCTGACTCCTTTATTCAACAAACAAAAGACGTTTTATGTTTTTACATTGATATACTTAATGATATTAACAGTTGGAAAGTAATTACTAATTTAAAAAATTTTCCACTTCAAAAAAATACAACTGATTGCGGTATTTTTTTTTGTTTATATGCTCGTTATCTTTGCCTCTCTGATGAATTTGATTATTTGAAACAAAAGAAATTAACTTGATTAGAAATCATATAAAGGAGGAGATTCTTGAATTAAAAACTTTTAATTCAAATGATAAATTTTGACTAAGCAAAACACCTAAACCAGTAATTTTTAACCCGAATAATTATATAGAAAAACTTAAAGATTTCTTAAATTCTGATTTTAGCTTTCTTCATCTAAATATTAACTCTCTTCAAAGAAAAGGAATTGAAGTTGAAAAAATTCTAAAATTTTGTAATTTTGATACTCTTTTTTTTAGCGAAATTAGACTTAACCCTCTTCGTCCAACTAAAGATCTCAAAAATCTTAAATATAATGAATTTTTTTATCATCGACCAACCAGCTTTGATTGTAAAAAAGTCCATATTGGTGGAGGTCTACTTATCTACTTAAAAAACGGGATAAAAATTGTTAAACAAAGAATAAGTACCTCACTTTTTGAATATATCTTTATTCAAATAAAAATTAATTACCAACTCATAAATTTCATTCATAGTTACAAAGCCCCAATTACTAAATGTGAGGAATACTTAGAAAATTTAGAAAACCTTATTTTCTCATTAGACCAGAATATCCCTTCATTTATTATTGGTGATCTCAATATGGTCACTTTTAATGATGAATCACCTATGATGGGTGAATTTATGTCTAATAATTCTCTTATAAATTTCATTACAAGTCCAACTAGATCCGAAACGAAATATTTTGCAAATATTTCTAAATTTAAAACTAAGCGCTCATCACTAGATGTTATTCTACATAATCAGAATTTAATCAAATAAACACGAACTATAAATTGTCCTTTTAGCGACCATTCCTTCATTTTGGCTAAGCTTAACTTAACGGCATGTTAAAGTTTTTTGATTTTTGTTTTTGTTGTTTTTTTCTATCGAGAAAATCACTCTGCAAAGCTTTTAAATCTACCTTTGACGATAAAAAAAATTGGTGCCTGCTGTAACAAAAATTTGCTGCACCTGTTGGCCAAGCCTGCAAAAATTTGTGCAATTTTGATTGCGTATTTAAATTATATGCTCTTTATGAAAGTGCGCATATTTGCAGCGAATTAAAAGATTTTTGCAATTTTGAAATTAAAAATATTTTTCTGCAAATTTGCACAGCACTAAAAAAACCTAAATTAAATACGCAATTAAAATTGCACAAATTTTTGCAGACTTGGCCAACAGGCGCAGCAAATTTTGTTGCAGTAGGCACCAATTTTTTTTATCGCCAAAAGTAGCCTTAAAAGCTTTGCAGAGTGATTTTGTCGGTAAAAGAAACAAAAATCAAAAAACTTTAACATGCCTAACTTAACAACCTTCAAAAACAAACCAAAAAAATTTTTGCTCGAAATTTAAGTGCCAGCAATGTCAGCAGCATAATAAATGAACTAAGTGATATTGATTTTAATAATATTTGTCTTAATGGTTCAGGGGATAACTCTTTGTCTATTTTCAAAGAAAAATTCTTCCATGTTTTCAATAAGATTGCTCCTATAAAAAGTATAACACTTAAAGACACAGATAATTTTCCTTGGTTCGATGATGAACTAATATACATAAGAAACTGCCGTGATTCAGCTTACAAAGAATATGCTTCTAAAAAGAATGATGGTTTGAAATTTGCACTTTTTAATATTGGAAAAAGCATTTTAAAATCAAATACGATTCAAAAATGGTATCTTTTTTTCAATCTAAAACAAAGTAAATTTTGATAATAAAGTAAAGTGAACTAAATTTCTCATTTTTTTAAATTTAATAACAAAATTTTTAGACTTGTTATTTAATTATAACTTAAAAAAATTTAATTAATTTTTAATTACAAGTCTAAAAATTTTGTTATTAAATTTATAAAAATGAGAAATTTAATTCACTTTACTTTATTATCAAAATTTACATTTTTTTACAAAATTTTAGGTAAATTTCCGTAAAAATAAGTAAATTACGTAAATTTTGGAAAATTATTGCCGTTTTTGATTTTACGTAAATTTAGCTTTTTTTTACCTAAATTTACTTTTTTTTTAGTAAAAAAATATAATTTTACTAAATTTTATAAAGTAAATTTACGTAAAAATTGGTAAATTTACGTAAAATCCTTGTAGCAGATCAGCACTGTATATCTAAAGTTTTTGAAAAAATTCTATTCAACCAAATTTCTAACTATTTTGAAAAACATAATTTAATTACTGATAAACAACATGGATTCAGAAATGGACGTTGTTGTGAAACTGCTCTTCATTCAATAATCTCTTAAATGAACCAGGTTCTTCGTGATAGACTACTAGCACTGTACATTATGTTGTTAATCGTAATCGAAAAGTGCCTAATCGATATCGATCGGAAATTTTTGGTTCGAAAAGCAAAAAAAATATCGATTTTTTAGCATTCGATCCGAAATGTTTTCGTTACATGACGAAAATTATCGTATTCAGATAAAATGTTCGAATAAGCTAAATGATAATTTTTACGAGATAAAATATTTGATTTTTTGTTTATCGAACCAAATTATCGAATATTTTATTCGAATAATTTTATCGATAAAATTTGAATCATTATTATGTTTAAAAAAAGGACACTAATATTTATTAAGAGCAGTCATTTAAGGATCTTATAAATTAGGTTTTGAGCTCGTATGATTATTTTTATTAAAGCTTGAATATTCTGAAATGCAGTAGCGGTTTGATACAAGGATTTTAGCAAGTTATGTAAAATTCCGTGAAATTGCGATAGCCTATAAAAGTTAATTTTCAAAAATTGTGCATAATAAACTGTTTTTTACGATAATTTCGGTAAAATCTGGTGAAAAATAAATTAAATTTTATGCTCATTGATATCTATTTTAGCTTATTTTTGGAGAAATCTGAATTTTTCAATTTCGTTTTTGACAGGAATTCATGTGAATTTTAATTAGATTGTGGTGTTAAAATTTTAAAGAATTTTTTTTCAGAAAAATTGTAATTTAGACTAATATTCAAATAAATTTCAATAAATTCTCAATTAATAATCAACAATTTAGCTTTTTTAACCATCAATTTTTTTTGTTACTTTTGGAAAATACCAAAAAAAAAAAGGTCTTGGTATAAAATCAACACTGTAAATATTCAAAATAAAGTCAAGAAAGATTCTTTTTTGTTATAAAGAAGAATAAAAATCATGATTTCTCTGGTCGTTCAATATTTTGACTTAAAAAATAAATTTTAAGTCAAAATATTGAACGACCAGGACAATAATTCCTGCATTTAACATTTTATTTACCTCTTTTTTCATTTCCTCTATTAAAACTAAAGGTTGTCTAAAAGGTTGTGGCATTATAGGTGTTTCTGAGCTTGTCTCAATTTCAAATTTCACACCATCAAAACAACCTAAATCGTTAATACTTAAAGAAAAAACATCTTTATTTTTCAAAATTAGGTCATCTAACACCTTATTTCCTGTAGATGGTAACTTAGAGTCTGTATCGATTAAGTCGTCTATTACAAAATCGTCTTCAACATTATATATAGAAGCATCTAAACTTTCATCTAGATCATATTCCTTTGAGGAATCTAAATTAATTTTTCTTCCAGGAATAGTTAAAATTCTCCTTGCCGGATCTATAATAGCTTTGGTTTGTTCAAACCAATCTAAGCCTAAGAGAATTTCAACATGTGAAATATTTGTTATAACAAAGCTTATGTTAGCTATAACTTCACCTATTTCAATTTTAATTGGCTTAGTCTCACCTAAAACATTTTGAGTATTACCATCAGCCGTATTTATTTTTTGGCTTGAATGATTTATCATAATTTTTAAACGCTCTGCTACTTCTAAACTCATTAGAGAGATTGTAGCACCAGTGTCGAAAACTGCTTCAATTTTTTGATTATTAATAAACGTAAATAGTCTAAGCAAATAATTTGTCTTTCCTAAATCGTGAATATTTAAAAAAATTTTTTGTTTGAAGTTTTTATCACCAAAAGCATTATTTTTATTTTTATAAAAGGAAGGTGACTTTGAACTAGGTTTTGATTTTAAATTTAATGAATTTTTGTTTCTAAAACATTTTTCAGATTCGTGACCTATTTTATTACAAACCTTACAATATAGTTTTTTAGGTAATTGAGAATAGTTTTTGAAATTTTTAAAATTTCTATTAATAGTATAACTATTTTTATAATTTCCAATGAGGCTTTTTCTTACATTTCTCTTATTTAACATGAATATATCATGATTTTTTGTATTTCTATTGTTTTTAAATCTATGGTAATCTTCTGCATTTTCAATTGCTTTTTGAAGGGAATCCGGATTTCTTAATCATACATAGTCAGAAGTTAAGTCTTTTAAACCGTTCATAAAATAAGTTATTTAATCGAATTCGCTGATATTGCTAATCTGATTTAAAATTATTCGAAAATCGTTAATAAATTGACTTATATCTTTATGTTGTTTCAAGTTCCTTAATTTTTCTATCATGAAAAGTTCATGATCCTTTCGCTTATATCTTTCTTTTAGCATAATTTTAAATTCTTCCCAAGAGATTGTATCACTATCCCTATTCCTTACGAATGATTGGTATTCATGTAGAGCTGCATCCATTAAATATGAACTAGCAAAAATTATTTTTTGTTTGTCCTGAGTTACATTGTTTCCTTCTAAAACAAGTTCAACTATGTACAGCCAATCCTCAATCCGTTCGCTCTCTTTACCAAAGAAAGGGTTTACATTGTTATTTGTTCAAGGAAATGGGTTTTGGGGATAAGGAAAATAGCCTCTATTCTCTGAATTTATATAAAATTCTTTATCAGCACCTTTTTTACCACTCTTATCACTCACAGTATCAAAAATAATATTACTTGATTCCATTGAACTTTTAAGTTCGCTTTTAAATTTCGTTTCGGAATCTTCTATCAGAGGTTCTTCTGAGAATGCAAGACCTAAAGTTTTCTTTAGTGTTGAACAATTTGGAGTATTGATAGGTATAGAGTAAGAAAATTCTAGATTTGGATCAATTGTAGTTTTACTTTTTTTATTTAATTCGTTCATTCTTTCAGAAAACTTTAGTTTCTGACCTAGATCATTTTTAGTGATCATAAGCTCAGTTGTATTTTTTCTTAATTCATCTCTTTCTATCCTTAAAGTTAACTTATCTTTTTCCAAATCGTCTACTCTATTTTTTAACTCTGTGATTTCGAACTCTAAATCAGCAATTTTAATATTATCAGTGTCATTAACCTTATTTAAATAAGAAATCTCGTCTTCAAGAGACTTAATTTTAGTTTCGTAACTAGTTGCTTTAATTACAAATTCTTCATTTTCAATTTTCAAACTGTCGTAAGAAAATTTTATTTTATTTAACTTAATTTCATTTTCATCTTGGATTTTCTTTAAATCACTTTTAATTTTTTCTAAATCATCAATTTTATTTTCATGTTGGAGGATTTTCTTACCTTAATTTTCTGGAAGTCGTTGAATCATTCTAGTACTAGAGTCCCTACCTGACATATTTATTAAAATACAGTAAAATGGTCAACGAATACTATTAACAAAATTTATTTTAATAATTTTCTAACTTAGATCCTAATTTTTCTTTTTATTTTCTTAATTTTTTATATCGCTGCTACCAAATCTGTTAACTCAATTTATGGGTTGAGAAAACTTAATAAAAATAATTCTTTATTTTTTAAATATTTTTATTTTATAAAATTAAAACTAACAATTGGATTCAATTGGATTTAATTTACATCATACTTTTCATCTAGAATTTCTAAATGTGATCTTTCACAAAAAGTAGGGTGATTAGAGATGATTTCATGTTTTTTTCCAAATTTATAATAATTAGATTTATGATAAGCATGTTCTGAAATTAAATTAAGACCTTGACCCAAAATAAACAATACTTTGCTTCTTACTTTTCTATCATAAAATCAGACTAAATTATGAAAAAGGAACCTATTAGATTAAACAACAAAGGCAAAATTTAATACAAATATTTCAAAAAATTTAATTTTTTTATTCTCAACATTTTTTTTAATCATTTTTTATGCATTATTTTACATGTTATTATATAAAAAAAAAACAGAGTTTTATATCAAAAATCGAAAAAGAACATTTTATAGAAAAAAATATGCCGAATTTGATTTTTTTATTTCAGTCCGATCGGACTTGATTTGCAAGAGTTATATCAAAAATATACTGTAAAACCAAAAAAAAATCGAAAAAATCAAATATTTTGGTCAAAAATTATTTTTTTTCAAAGCTGTAAAAAAAATTAGTTGGATAATTGAAATATCTATATTATGTATGATTTTCATAAAATTGTTTGCACTCGTTCACAAAATATTCGAATTCAAGCGATAAACTTTAAAATCGATTTTAAAGATTTAGAGAAATAATTTTTAACATAATTTTTCAACCAAAAATTTTCTTTAAAAAAGAAACATGTTTATCATTAGAAAAGTCCAAAAATAATTAGTCGATTTTAGACCTGCGCCAACTCTATTAAAATTAAATATTAAATTCATCAAAATAGAAAAAAGTTAATTAATGTTCTAAAGTTCTTTAAATATATTTTCATTTTCTTTCAAAAAAAAATAAATTTTCGGCCAAGATACTCGACATTTGACGTTTATGTTGTCTAAGAATGCATCCTGTTTTGCTTAAAAATCTGTCAATCGACCCATTCGAAGCCGGAACACCCAATATTTTAATTGCTAACTTTGCTAAATTAGGAAATAAATTCTGGTTATCTTTCCACCTAACGAAAGGGTCAATAAAAGAATCTCCTTTTTCTCTATTTGATGCGCGACTCAACTAATTCATTTTCATCAATTTGCTCTACCATTATTTTTAACTTATCAATTGAGAAATTTTTATCTTCTGGTTTAATCGATGTTGTCCCAAAATTTGGATCTAACATAGCTGCTATCATAAAAAATGGTTCAATTAAAATATCTTCAAATCTAGATTTAATTGAATTAATTAAACCTAAACACAAATGTTCGAAATAAAAATGCTTTGGCTTTACATTTTTATCTTTGATCATTAAACTATCTTGACAAGACTTCAAATTAATCTTAATAATTACCGTTTGTAACGCCGGTAAACTTTCGAAATAGTAACCCCGTCTCCTTTGAGCATATCGGAACAGATCTGTAACTCTTGAAAAATTTAAATTAGTTCATTCATGCGTTCTCTGTCAGTAGACGAAAATTTTAGCTCTTCATTTTTTCTACTTTTTTTCGACTTTTAGTAATATGGCGATGTAGATTTGATTTTGGATCTCCGATTGTAAAAGCAATATTTTTAGAACACCCTTTACAATTTTCTGGTGAATTGAGATTTTTTGAATTATATTCAAAACAGCCGAGAATTGAAGGAAAAAGCGACGAAGATGAGTTTACTGGTGATCCCTCTTCACTCATTAGAAAAAAAGGCGAAAAATATTTATTTTTCTAAATCAAAAATAATTTGTAAAATTAATGTATCAATTTATTTATCAGAAATAATTAGATAATATGAAAGAAAACTTTTACAAAAATATAAGTTATCCAAAAAAGAATGAAATAGAGAAAATTCTTAATGTTAAAGCTTAAATAATAAAAAAAGAAATTTTTTCTTAGTGATTTTCTCAAAATTTTTAGATATTTAAGTAAAATTTAAAATTTTGAGAAAATCACTAATTATAATATTTTAAAGAGCGCACAGTTTTTGGATTCTTTTAATTAAAATATTTTTTTATTGTTCTCAAAATTATGCAGCTAATAAAAATGACAAAACAAACTTTTAATTTTTATTAAAAATAGTAAGTAAATGAAAATTAATTAGATTTTATATTAAAAAAAGAATCTTCTTCAAGTCTTTTTAAAAATTTATGACTCGACTCAAGTCAAAGACACTAAAATTATTTTGACTCGGACTCAAGTCTGAGTAAATTTTTTATATTTAAAAAAATTTTCGAGTCCCGAACACTCTCACTAACTAACTCAGGTCTTATTACAAGAATTCAATAGTTCTGTGGAACATTTAACTAATTGGTGTTCCTTTAAACGAATAGACATCAACTTGTCAAAAACAAAGCTAATGTTTATTACAAAAAAAAGAAAGATTGGTCTTCCTGACTCAATACCTATAGGTGAAAGTAATGTTTAAGTTGTTGATTCCTTTAAACTCTAAAGTATAACTATAGACAATAAACTAAATTTCCTCAATTAGTTTTGTGAACCATGAAAAACAATAAATATGAGACTATTTCAATTCATGAGCTTTTCTATTTATCTTTTCCAGTTAAACTACAGTTCTTCAAAACTTTCATCCTTCCACACTTTAATTACTGTATGTCAATAATGATATATTTTCCCAAGAAAACAATTCAAAAAATTGCATATAGAAAAGAAATAAAATAAAAAAAATAAAATAATAATTTTTAGAAATTAGATTTGAAGAAATTAGAAAAAATATTCTAGAAGTTTACAAATTTTAATTTTTTTTAAATTAAATTTTAATGAAAACCAATAAACATAAAACCGGGAAGAAAAACGCGTTTAAACATGTTCCCAAAACGTCATAGTTTACGCGCATTTAGACGCATATAAACGCGTATATACGCATTAGAAGTTTATTTGCTAAAAATTAAAAGCATTATTCTGCGTTAAATTATTGAAATCTTTAGTTAAGATCCATTTTTTGGGTTTATGTGCGCTTGTACGCGCGTAAACTATGACGTTTTTATCCGTTTTTCTTTCCGTTTTTTAGTTTTCCGTAAAATCACTCGTTTGTTTAAATAGAAATGGCGTTTATTGCAAAATTGAAAAAATTGCGTTTAAACGGGAAAAAAAACGCGTTTTTTATTTCCCGAGTTATTTAAATACTTTAATATAGATACAGTACAGTATTTATGATAATTATATTTTTGGAGCATATCCAAAATTTTAATTGAATAATTAATTTTGAAAAAAATTTTAAAAAATTAATTAATTTAGTTAAAACAACAATTAAAAAAATAAGGGATAAATGTTTCTGAGAAAATAATTTTTTTTTTAAAGATTTGTTTGAATTAAAAAAAAGGATTAAAAAAAAAGAGAAAACTTATAAAGAATATTCGGTTAATTAATTTAAGTTCAATTAAAGAATTAATTAATTTTTTTTTTAAAAATCCTTTTTATAAATTAGCGGTAGAAATTAAACAAGTGATTTTATTTTTATTTTCAATATTTTTTGTTTCATAAACTCCTTTTTTATTTGATGATTTTTGGAGTTAAGATTTTTAAGACTTCAAGAGATAATTAATTTTTATAATTAAAAACGGCATTTATTCATTAAAAAGGTTAATTTTTAAAATTTTCACGTCACCTCATAACTATTTTACTCAAGCTCATTAGCATAATTTATTATAATTTAATTTAAGTTTCGAAGCCGGTTCAAGAACCTGGCTCTTGAACCGATTTTTAAAAAATGCTGGCTTAAGCCGAAGTTTCCGAGCCACTTTTTTCGGCTTAAGCACGGCTCCGGAGCGGCTTAAGCCGCTTCAAAACTTGGTTTCGACGCGGTTTAAGAGCGGCTTAAGCCAGGCTTCGAAACCTGTTAACTTTGTTTAGAATTGTACTGTAATTAAATTTAACAAAGAACTTTCGAGTATACTCGAAAGTCTTTTGAACCTTCAATTTTATGAGAAAATTAGGATTTTGTCAGGACTCTTTCAAAAAATGATCTTTTTTTAAATTAATTTCTTTTTATGAATTATGAGACAGGATTTTATTTCTAATAATTAAATAAATGCCAAATTAACATTCGTAAAATTAAGCTTTTTTTGTGCGCACTTGTGTTCAATAATATTAATCTGAGTTAAGCACTGCTTAAATTTTTTAATACTTTTTTCAAAATCAAGTGAAAAATTGACTTAATTAACGATTTGTTGAAATTCATTTAATCAAATTTTAAAAAATGGAAATTTTTTTGTTTCCTTAATGATGTCAGTTTCGATTTTTTTTATATTAATTTAGCCTAAATTTTTGTAAAGTAATTCAACGCTTAAATTTAATCAATAAATCTAAGCGCTTTAATTTTCTAACACTTGTACTCAAATTTTTAAATAATTCAAAACATTAAACCATTCAAAAAAAAACACTCTAAATGTGTAATAAAATAAAGTGATTTTTATTTTAAAAAGCTTCCTATTTGAAGAATAAAAGGCTTTTACAAAACGAAAAAATTTTGCAATAAATTAAAATGAATTTAATTGCATTAAATCTTAATTTTTTTTTCGCTGTAACCACGATGCCTATTGGTATCGTTTTAAATTTATTAACAATCGTGGTTTTTTCAAGAAAAAAACTTAATAAAAATACAAACTCTGGCTTTTTGTATTGTGTTTTAAGCTTTTTGAACATAATTGTCTTAACAATTCAAATTATATTTTATAGTTTGGAATATTATGAAATAGATCCGACAAGTCTCAATCTATTTTCTTGTTATTTTTTAAATATTTTAAACTCTGTTTTTCTACAATATCCCTCATTTGCTCAAATTTATATTTCTTACGATCTTTATCATTCAATTTTTAAAACAAATAGTAAAAGTCTTGCAAGAAAATACTACTATTTTATGATTATTTTAAATGCTTTATTTCTAATTATGGTAAATTCAATTTATTTTTCATTTACATTAGAGAGTGTCATAGAACAAGAAATGAACAACACTTATTCAAATGTGACTACAAATTTAACCTATTTAGAATGTACAGGGACAAGAGTTACTGATTTATTGGGAGATGTCGTTAATATTTTATTCAGAGACCTGATACCGTTTACAATAATATTTGTTTTAAATTTTTATGTAACTAAAAAAGTTTTCGCTACTAAGAAAATTGTAAAATCTGGTAAATCTGCCAAGAAAAAGTTTCAATTTGCACTAACTGTGATAGCTTTAAACATTTTTTTCCTAGTCATTTATTTACCATGGACTATTTCGTTTATATTCTATCATACATTTCATTTTCTCGATTTTAATGACGATTTATTAAACCACTTGGATTCGCTTGATTTGGTCATTGCAATTGCAAATTGTGTTTCGTATTTGAACAATTATTCGCCGTTTTTTATAAATATAATATTCAATTCTATTTTCAGAAATGAGGTTTTTTTTATTTTGTCTAATCGGATTTTTTTCTGTGATAAAAGTTATTCTTAAATGTTAAATTCTTTTTTTTTGTATTAAAAAATAAATTTTTTTGATTTGAAAAAAGATATTTTGATTTTTTAATTTACAATTTACGGAATCAATTTTAATCGCAAAAAAAGATATTACAATTTATGTTTTGTAAAAAATTAAAATGCGATGCCTTTTTAAGTCGCCATGCTTCAAGTTCTCCTCTAGGATATCTGTTTATTAAATCGTTAAAATTTCACAACTTATCAATAATAAAATAACTACAGTACATTTCTGAAATAAGTTGGCAGTCTGCTTAAGAGGCTGCTTAAGACCGTCTTAAGAGATTTTAAGCAGTTAAAAAGCTATGCTTAAGAGGCTCTTAAGACGATGCTTTTGCTTAAGCAAAAACTG
>NTPY01001030.1:45115-64135 GCA_002922825.1 Brachionus calyciflorus | reverse complement strand
CAAAAACTAACTTTATTGTTATAAATTACCATGTTTATGGTAAAACAAAAATCATATTTTTAACAATTTAAAAGTCATACTTTAATTGCTCTTCAATAATATTTAAAAAGGTATTCTCTCTAATTAAATTAAAATCATTAATTATGCATCTCTAAATTATTCATTTGGAAACATTTATTTAATTTTAAGTGCTCTAAGTAACTATTGGTAACATTTCTTTCAAATAAGGATATATTTTCGATAAAAAAATATTTTTTTTAATCAATTGACGTTATATTACATAAATAGTTTAATCCGTTTTTTTTTAAATAGAGCAAATATTAATTTAATCACGAATTTAAATGTCTTATGACGCATTTTGTTGGGCAAAATAGATTATTTTGTTTTCAAATCTTAGAACCAAAAAATGAAAATTACAACATAAAGAAGAATTTTTAAAATCTAATTCAATTATAATTTTTCAAACATTATTTGTAATTGTTTGGGGACTGTGAAGTTCATTTCGATTCACTCATTTCAATTCGTCCAATTTGATATAACTTTTTTATTTTTCTACTTTTCTTTTACCTTTAAATTGCTACACCGGAAAAAGAAATTTTTTTGTTTCCTTATTTGTCTCTTACCAGGAAATTGAAAATGTTAAGATGAATTCACCATATTTTCCGTAAATTATGGTAAATTCACGATATTTTACTATATTTTACAGTACAACGCTAAAATAAGTTAACGAGCTGTTCGAACATGTTTCAACACGTGTTCGAACATTTTCCAACATGTTTTCGAACAATGTTCGAGCAGTGTTTGTTTCTGTTCGAACAGTGTATGTTTCTGTTCGAAAAATTTCATGTTTTTGTTCGGGAAATGTTTGTTTCTGTTCGAACAGTGTTTGTTCCTGTTCGAACAGTGTTTGTTCCTGTTCGAACAGTGTTGTGTTTCTGCTCGAACAGTGTTGTGTTTCTGTTCGAACAGTGTTCTGTTTCTGTTCGTGTTTTCGTTAACTTATTTCAGCGTTGTACTGTACCATATTTTACGTCAAAAACGGTAATCAAAAAATCGTAATTTTTGGGAAAATATCGGTATTTATGGTAAATTACAGATAATTTACGTAAAATTTAGTAAAAAAAAATTTCCAAAAAATTTTTTGAGGTAAAAATATGTTGGAAATAATTTTTAGACCGGAACACGATTCATATTTTTAGAAAAAAGAGCTTGAATTTTACAGAAATCTCAAGAGTTTTTTTTAGTTAAAAATTATTTCCAACATATTTTTACCTCCATAGTTTTTTTCCTCAAAAAATTTTTTGGAAATTTTTTTTTACTAAATTTTACGTAAATTATCTGTAATTTACCATAAATACCGATATTTTCCCAGAAATTACGATTTTTTACCATAATTTACGGAAAATATGGTGAATTCATCGTATCATAGCAGCACTCTATTTCAAAGTTTTATTAATTTTGCTCGCTTAAACTTTCAGTCATAAAAGTAATCAAAAGCTAATTTTATGAGAGAAGGTGGCTAATTTTTTGGAAAGTGACACCAATTTTTGAAGCTCATCAAATCCTAAATTAGAAAAATTTTCAAAAAGTTTAGATATCCTGTTTTCCATGTCTTTAAATTTTGAAGAGCAAAAACTCATAATTTAATAATCATTAAAGAAACATGACAATTTTTAACAATTTTTTTTTCTCTTTATTGTTTATATGTACTATTTGCATTGGTAAATATTTACAGTAGAATTAAAACTAACTAAAATACGATTTCTTCCCTCTTCTTCGACTTATCCTCTTTTTTTTCTTTGCTTTCTCCGGAAAGAATACGTAATAAAATATATTAGTTTTTTTTGATTGTTTTCTTCAGAGGAATAGTCGAAGAAGCGGAAAAGAGGAACAAAATGCGTACAAGTTAGTTTTAATTTGTACTGTAGTATTATTAAATGCAGCTTGAAACAAGATCTAGGTTAAAAAATTAAATCTAGATGGTCACTTTCCTGTTTTTTCACGAACAATTGTGCTACTATGTCTTCTTAAATTGTAAATCTTATTTTCGTCACTGACTTTTTGCCATTGATTAAATCTTCACTCTCAAAATTTTTTATTAATTTATACATTGGAATTAGATCTCCACATAGTCGTCTTGTTCTAAGATCCATCAAATTAAGAGTTGATAATCTTTGGCAATAATCTAAATTTCGAAGTTAACTAATTAATTTTATTGCTCTTCTCTTTACCTTTTCTAACAAGTCTATGTCTTTTTCTAAGTAAGGACACCGAGAGCTTTAAAAAATCGTTTCAACTTTTTTTTTTTTGAAACGAATAATACAAAAAATAATTGCAGTAAATTTCTTAAACAAGAACCTTTATAATTTTCGTTTCCATTTGTTTAAAATTTTATTTTTCATTAAAATGCTTTTTAAACAATAAAAAATAAAGCCTTAAAATGAGTTCCTTTTTATGTGCTGTGAAATCCGCGAGTTCTCAAATAAAATTTCTTAAAAAATAATTTTACTTAAGTGTTCAGAAAATTATTTTATTATTTGAAAAATAAAAAATCAAGGAACCACAAGTTCCTTCTCTAAAGTACCAAAAAAAAATTTTATATACAACTAAATCATGTATTATATAAAAATTTTCAATCAATAAATCTAAAATTAATTTAATCACAAAAGCATAAGATTATTTGAAAAATAAAAAATTAAAGTAAAAAAAAAAATTGAACTGTAGCTGTATTAATCTAGTTACGTATTTCTCTTGTCGTCATAGTCCCCCATGGCTTAATTACTTCATTACCACGAAACTAAAACAAATTCAAAATAATTAACAACAAAAAGAAAAAATTCGATAGCTTTTCTCTCTTTCGATTTTTTTCTTTTTATTAATTGTTATTTTATTTGTCGTTTTCATTTTTTTTTTAAATTAAGTTTTTGTTTTTTAAATCCAAATATTTAATTTTGTTTTTAAGTGAAACAAAATTTTTTTTTTTTTGTCCTTTCATTTTTTGAACATTATTATGTAAAAAATTTTTTTTTGTTCATGGTAAAATATACATAAAAGCTTTCGAATCAATTTGCTTTATGACAAATAAAAAGCAGTAGTTATGAAAAAAAAAAATTTAAATCTTTTGTATTTTGTCAAAGGCATAATTTAATTCGAAAAATTTTATATTTTCGTAAAGTTGTTTTTTACCTGACGATTACATAATCTTTTTTTTTTTTTTTCGTCAAAAGAAAAAAAAATCGTCTGAATAATAATCTCGGTATTTTTAAGAGAAATGTTTAATTTTAAGCTTAACTTTTTAATCTAGATGTTAATACTTGATTGATCAAATGAAGAGCAAAAAATCGTTTTCGGATAGAGTTATCGATTGGATTGATAACTTTATAGAAAAACATGACTTTTTAAAAATAATTTTACAAAAGACAGTAAATTTCAAAAAATATAAGGTTTATTTAAAATAACGTGACTTTTTTTTTTTGTTGCAGAGGATTCGAGATAATCGTGAAAAGTTCTCTCAAATTCGAACGGTGTATATAAATAATTTAAAACCGAATGGATATGATGGTGAAGAGCCATTAAATTATGCCAATAATGAAATAGTCACTTCCAAAGTATAATTTAATAATTTTGAAAAATAAATTATTACTTAAAAATTTATTATTTTTTAAGTATACTTTGATTAATTTTTTGCCCAAAAATTTATTTGAACAATTTAGACGTATAGCAAATTTTTATTTTTTACTCAATATAATTATTCTTGTAAGTATTAATTTTTTAATTTTTCGGGACATGATTCCTTAAGAAATGATTTCAGAAGTTTCCATTTTTAAGAAAATTAAATTAGTATTATTTAATCGGTCACAAACTAAGATTAAGTAGGTGTTTTACTCAATATAAAACTATTAAATATTTTTCGAAATCCTATTTTGATTATAAACATAAAGGTAAATGATGTATTAAATTAAAATTTTGCACCTATACAAAATCTAGGGTGAATTTTTAATTTTTATTTTTAAAGAATTTAAGAATTTTCTGGATTTTTTTAGATATTTTTCGATTACAAAATTTAAAAATGCTATTTAAAATTGTATCTACATTGATCGATAATCAAACTACTATGACTTTTTTTAGTAGTCTATTTTGAGTGGATGTGAAGTTCATTTCAATTCGTTCAATTTAATATTTATTTATTAAATACAATTACTCAGTATACTTAGGAACTCATTTGAATTATTCTAGACTCGCACAGGTTTTTTACTCTCGACCTTCTGCTTCGACGCCCATGACGGTACCAAATGAGCTATCTCCTCCATTCAATTTGATATAACTTTATTATTTTAAACCTTTTCTTTTAGTTTTAAATTGCTACAAAATGTAACAACTTTGTCACATAAAAATATGAAAGATAATTTGCTTCCTTATTTGTCTATCACCAGAAAATAGATAATGTTAAGTTTATTTTGACTTGAAAAAAAAAATTTTCAAAGACCAACCACCACTAACTTTTATATGCCAAATTAGCTAAAGTGTGGCTATTCAAATTTGAAATGCAAAAATTATAAGATATTAATTATATTCCAGATAGCAATTTGAATAACAAACCCGTTTATTTATGTAATTTTAGTGCGTATTCTAAAGCAGATTCAGTTTTTCATTGCTTTCTCCTCTAGAAATCTCTCTCATTCCAACCGAATGCACTTCTCTATAATTCAAATGTAGTGAACAATTCTCTATAATGTTTAAATTGTCTATATACAATCAATTGTTGCTTAGAGGTCTGAGCTTTTTCAAGTACTTTGAATTTTATCTTTTATAGATATAGCTGTGTGGTATTTTTAAGTGTGACTCTTTTTTTTTAATATTAATTTAATTTAGACATTTTATACGACAAAAATATAATTTTTTTTGTTTTTTTTTCCTTCTTAAGTTTATCATTCCAGATCCTCCAACAAATCCGTATGCATCAATACTTCCATTAGCAATTGTAATTGGTGTTACAGCAATAAAACAGGTATTTAGAAATAAAAAAAAAATTCAATTTATTTTTTTTATTTCAATTCAATAAAATAAAGGCCTATGAAGATATTCTTAGACACAAATCCGATTGGGAAATAAATTCAAAAAAAGTTAAAGTTTTAAGAAATAATACCCTTATTAGTATTCGGTGTAAAGATATAAAATGCGGTGATATAGTTGAAGTAAAAATAGACGAACCATTTCCGTGTGATTTATTATTGTTATATTCACAATCTGATACTAGTTCATGTTATATTAAAACATCTAATTTAGACGGTGAAACAAATCTTAAACTACGCACAATTCCGTACAAATTCCCACAAGTTAATGATGTAACCGAGTTTAATAAGATGAGAGGTGTGCTCATTTATGAAAAACCGAATCGAAGGTTGTACGACTTCAGGGGAAAGATGCTTTATGGAAAAAAAGAATAGTAGGTTTTTTTTCAATTTAAAAAAAAATTTTTGTTCTTATAAAAAATTGATAAATTAAAATTTAAGTTCAATAACTAATGAAAATATATTGCTGAGAGGTACATCTCTTAAAATAGTACCACTAATATACGGTTGTGCAATATACACAGGTCAAGACACAAAAATGATGTTGAATTCAAAATTTAAATCGAATAAAATGTCTTGTGTTGAAAGACGATTGAATTATTTTGTTGGTGCTTATATTGTTGTTTTATTAATGCTCTCCATTTTATGTTTAATTGGCTCATTGTCATTTGATTTTTTATACGATAAACATTGGTATTTAAATAAGGTGACGCCTAAATATTTTTATACTAACAAACCACTACAGGATTTTATTACTTTTATGTATTTTACTAATTTAAATTATATCATTCCTTTATCTCTTTATGTCACAATGGGTAAGTTAAAATTAAAAAAAAAAAATTTTTTTTTCTAAATTTTTTATTATTTTTAAATAAAGAATTAATTCGTTTAATCGGTTCGAATTTTTTCGAATGGGACATTAAGTAATAATTTTGAAAAAATTCCAATAAAGAATTTTTTTTAATTTTTTTTTTAAAGAATGTATGATGAAAAGACAGATCAAGCGGCTAAGGTTAATTCGACTGATTTAAACGAAGATTTAGGCCAAATTGAATATTTGTTTTCGGATAAAACTGGGACATTGACTGAGAATGAAATGGTTTTTAAGCATTTTTGTATAAATGGTAAAATATATGAGGAGAGATTCGGTGAATTATTTACTTTGGATTCGCGTAAAGTTTGTTCAGTGACTGATCCTAGAGTTTTTCGATTTCTCGAAGCGCTAAGTGTTTGCCACACGGTTCAAGTAGACAAAAATTCAGAGGAAAAATACAATGCATCATCGCCCGATGAACTCAGCTTTATCAAATTTTGTTCAAAGTAATATTTCTAATGCATGATTACTCAGTTATCTATTAAAAAATTGTTCATATGCTTCTTTATGAGATTTTTTTAAGAATTTTTATTTTTGAATATAAAAATGGAGCTTTTAGGAGTCAACAAAAAATTCAAAAAAATTTTTTTTTTTAAATTTTTTTTTTGTTGGCTCTCAAAGGCCCCTTTTTTTTTGAAAACTTGTATATTTTGTTGATATTTTATGATTATTTAAGCCTAGGTATCAATTATGAAGGTGATGTATTCGACAAAATAAAAAATGTGTTCATCCGAAAAATACAATATAATCTAAAAGACGAAATAATCTATCAAAATTATGAAATATTAAACGTTTTAGAATTCGATTCGACCCGTAAACGCATGAGTATAATCATCAAAAATACAAAGTCAAAAGATTATATACTCTATTGTAAAGGCGCTGATACATCTATAGCTCCAAGAGCCACATGTAAAACATTTAGTCTTTACGAGGATAGTCTAAAAGAATTTTCCGAAAAAGGCTGGCGAACTCTAGTACTAGCTTATAGAATATTAACTGAACAAGAATTTCGACAATACACTCAAATGATTGACGAAGCTCAAAGTGATATTTTAAACAAGGACGACAAATTAAATAAATGCTATGATTTAATTGAATCCAATTTGAGAATAATTGGTGTTAGTTCAGTAGAGGATCGTTTACAAGAAGACGTAGAGGGTACTTTATTCGCTTTGAGACAAGCCGGTATTAAAATATGGGTGCTCACTGGTGATAAATTAGAAACAGCTATTAATATTTCGGATTCTTGTAAACACTTTTCCAGAGATATGTTCAAATTTGTAATCAAAAATTTAAAAGATCCGAATGAAATAAGCGAAAATTTCAAAATTATAAATGAACAGTAAAATTTCAAAATTTTAAAAATAATCTTTTTTTGGCTAATTTTTTTTTTTTGTATCAAGAATGTCATTTAGTAAAAATGAATCTTATGCTCTTATAATTGATGGTATATCAATCGAGTGTATTTTTTCTAATAATAAACAAGATGATTTTAGATCTATAGCCATGAAATGTGTAGCTGTTTTATGTTGTCGTATGTCACCATCTCAAAAAGCTAATGTAAATTTTTAAATTTTTTTTTTGTAAAATTTAAAAATAAATTAATTTTATTTTTTTAAAGATTGTTGCTTTGATTAAAAATAGTAAGAAAAAGCCAATGACAGCTGCTATTGGCGATGGAGCTAACGATGTGTCTATGATACAAGAAGCTCATGTTGGTATTGGAATATTTGGAAAAGAAGGCCGTAATGCTGCTCGTTCAGCTGATTTTTGCTTTTCGAAATTTAAATATTTAAAACGAGCTTTTCTAGTCCATGGTTATTTGTACTATACAAGAGCTGCCATTCTTGTTTTATACTTCTTTTATAAAGTATGTTTTTTAATTAATTGTTTTCTTTTTATGAACTCTCATAAAAATTCTATCATACTTTTTATTTTATCTTTGCATTCAAACAAAAAATTGAATTATTGTGTAAAGAAATTGAAAAAAAATTTTTTCAAAAAAAAATAATTACTTAGATTTATTACTCAATCAATATTTTAATTTAGCTTTTCGTGATATTAATTTTAGTAAATCTTTCACTAGATATCCCATTGCGTTTCAATTATTTTACAGTAAAGTCTGGATTATGGCGCTCCGGAAACGCTTCGAGATTGAGCCTTTGACTTTCAAAGTCAAAAAAAAATGTGTCTAAACTTTGGCTTTAGTCGGAGTTTTTAAAAAACGATTAAAAATAAGGTTTAAGAGCCAGATTTAAGGACATTTAAGAGTTTTTTTTCAAGTCAAAACAAATTTAACATTATCAATTTTCTGGTAATAGACAAATAAGGAAGCAAAAAATTTTTTCATATTTTTGTGTAGCAAAGTTTTTAAATTTTGTAGCAGTTTAAAGCTAAAGTATAAAAATAATAAAGTTAAATAAAATTGAAAGAATTAAAATGAGTGAATCGAAATCAAATTCACAGCCCCGACCTGTTGAACAAGTCTATAATTTAAATGCGCAGTTAGTTAAGGTTGCGCAATTTTTTGCAAGTTACGCTAAAAAAATATTAAATGAATTTTTTTTGCTTTTAAGAATTTTGTTTTTTCAATATGTCAAGCATACTATGGATATTGGAATGGATTTTCAAGTACAGTAAGTAATCCTCATAAAAAACAAAAAAAATTTTTTTTTTAATTTGTTCTAATTTTTAGAGCATTTACGCTAGTTTATACATAAGTGTATTTAATCTCTTATTAAATTCGGTACCACCATTTTTCATAGCTCTTTTCGAACAACACAAACTAATCGATACACTCGAAAGCAATCCTCTTATTTATAGAACAATAAGAAAAAATAAAAGTCTAACAGCTTTCGAATTTATAAAATGGAATGCTATTGCCATTTGGCATTCATTAGTTTGTTTTTTTGTACCATTATTACTTTTTCAACAAAATTGTATTCTACTCGAAAATGGAAAGGTAAACAAAAAATAAATTTTACTTTTTTGTTAAATTTAAAATTGTTTTTTTTTAGAATTTGGGAAGTTATCAATTTGGATTATTAGTCCTTATATTAGTTTTTATAATTGTTCATTTGAGAATATTTCTAATATGGCGATATCAAAACATATTCGCTCTCGTATCCTATTTGGCTAGTTTATTAGGATTTGTATTTACTTGTTTTGTAATGAGTTCATTTATTGTACCATTTCCATTGACTGAATTTACTGAAGATCAAGCTCTATACTTTGGTATTTTTGTACTATTCTCAAGTGCATCTGTTTGGTTTACAATTATTCTAAGCTCAATGATTGCAATTTTACCTGATCTAATTGTTATATTAATTGAAAATTTGGCAGAAACTAGAGGCTTGGATAAAATAATAGAAAAGCAAAAAGAAAAATTATTAAGACTACGTCGACCAGCATCGCCGTCTACAACTGTTGAAAATCTATCGTTATATTCAATGGATAAAAGCTCAAATGATTTTGGTAATGATAGAGATAATTCTTCTTCTTATTCATTTAGTCGTAATAATAATTTAAGTGTAGGTCGTAATTTGAATGCAAGTAAAAATAGAATTTCACCAGTTAATATGACAACACAAACATTTTTTTAAAAAAAGCATGATTTTTTTTAATTGTTTTTTAATTTTAATCTCAATCAAAAATACGGTGATTTTTTGTAAATTTTGTTATTTTTATATCATTTTTTTTACATAATAAAATTTTATTTTTTCTAATTTTTTATTTCTTTTAATAGACAAAAAAAAACCTTGAAACCAAATGTGCCCAAACCAACCTATTTAAATAAAGTTCGGTCGAATGTTTTGTCTTGAAAAATCCCAAATAGAGTTGTTCAAAAGTCAAAAAAACGTCAACAGGTCACAAAAGTAAAGTCAAAGTCTGACTTTGAATTTATAGAATTAAGGTTTTAAATTTCAAGTCTTTGATTTTGATAAAAAAATTGGTAAAAGTCAAGCCTGACTTTGACTACTAGCGGCAATTTACTTTACTAACAGTTACATTTAACGAGTAAATGTAAATAATGATTTACTTTATATACTTTTCATAGATTTCAATAAAAAACCTGTTTTTAATAGCAAATTAATCATTCTAATACCAGTTGACGATTATTCATTGAAAGTAAAGAAAGTAACCGTTACTTTACTTAAGTAGATAATTCATTTACTCCCTTATTTCATCTCGTATTGAATCTTTTACAAAAAGAACAAATTAATGTTTTTGATAATTTTATTTATTATAAAGTTATGAGAATTTATTTAAAATTTCAACTTTAGGGATGCATTTGGAATTTTATTTCCGTTAAAAATGAACCTTGAATCGAAGGTTCTTTTTGTTATATAAAAGCAAACGCCGACTCATTTAGAGGGATTAAATTCTATCTCCAGGTTTTCGCAAATTCAGAAAAAAGCTCTGCTTGGGAAAGTTTATTTAGTATTTTAAGATTTGATTTTTAAAAACATTTATTTTACCGGCTTTGATAAACAAAAATCGCTCTGCAAAGCAATTAAAGGTACATAGAGAAGTAATATTTGCTGCATCTGGCAAAAATTGCGCAATTTTAATTGCGTATTTAAAAGCAAAGTAAATTTTTGTGAAGTTTTTCAAAATCGAAGCTAAAATTGAGCTTATCACTTTTAAATTTAGTAAAAATTAATTTTTAAGATTTAAACTAAAATAATTTTGACTTCAAAATCATTTAAAATTGAATAAAAGGATTAAATAAAAAAAGCCTCTCGATAGAAAGTTTCTAAATTTAATTCTCAACATTTTCATATATTAAACATAAATTCTTTGTAGACCATTCTCTGTAGCATAAACGCTGAACTAAAGCAACTAATAAAATTCAAATTTTACCATAATTGCCGAATTTATAAATCAAAAATTTCGAAAATTTGTGTTTTAAGATAATTTTATGTATTCTAAATTCAAAAATCAAAATTAAAAATTCAATATGCCTTATATTAAATAAAATAAAACATATTTATTGAATAAAAAGTGCCTTAAGTTCGATTTAGATAACTTACTCGAATCAGTAATTTTTTTTTATTTTTCTAGCATAAAAATGCATAACGTAGTGTAGTGAACATAGTTTTTTTTACTTTTATACTTTTTCATGGATTCGACTTTATGGTGATTTGACTATTAAATGTTTGCCTTTTTTTGGTAAAGTTTATGATCAAATATTGAAAAAAAATTTATGAAAAAATTTCTTTTTTTTTTGCACTAAGAAACTTACCTCCAACATAAGTGAATTCATCTTAAATGTTTAATTCAAAATTTAAAATGCTATTTTATTAGAAATAAGTTAAAAAAATATATATAACAAGTAGATTTACGGAAAAATAAACTTTAACAAAAATAATTCGAAATTTATTTCCAATTTAAAAATTGAATTTTCATGGTCCCAGAAGCAAACTTTTGAAAACCATAAGGCTTCAATTAAAATCAAAATAAACACAAGATTAAATTAGTCAATTACAAAATGCTCAAAAAAAAAAAGAAAAAATTTTGTAATCATTTCTAATTTTTGCATTCAACTTTTAAATTTATTTAAAATAAAAAAATTATGAATAAAAAAATAAAGAAAAAAAGAAAAGAAAAACTATCAAATAAATTACCTGATATGAAGTGAATTTTCTTCTATTGTTATGTTGAATTCAATTCATTTTCTAAATTTAATTCAAAATAAAATAGAAAAAAAAAAATTTCATAATATTTCATTAATTAATTGAAATAATTCTTTTTTATAATTTTGTTTTCCATTTGTCAAACTTGAAAGAACTACCTTTTAAATTTTTTATTTGTTTTTTTCAATAATTAAGAATATTGAATTAAAATGCAGCGATCAATACTCACTGCAATAAGTACAACAGACACGAGTCCTCTTAATTCTTTGATTGTCCTTGAAAAAGTAAACAAAAATGGTCAAGAAACAGTAGCACCAGTATTTTATAATTGTATTACGGCATTAAAAAACTATGAGAACAAATCCCTAGAAGAGTTAAGATACGAAGACTATTGTTTAAATCGAAAATACACTAATACTTTACCACCACCATTTCGGCCTATTTTAAACACTCCTCCAATTTCAACAGACGGTACTAAAAATCACAAATATAAACCTGTTTTAGGCGTTGATTTAAAAATAGATAGTAAAACAAAACTACCGTATGCATGTGATACAATTTTAACTCACATATGTTCTATGTTGGAATATGAAAATTTATCGCCTGAAGAGTTAAGATTTTATGATTATAAAAATAATTTAAAATTTTCATCAAAACTAAACGGTAAATTTTTAATTCATTTTCAAGTCTTAGAATTTTATTATTATAGAATTATTTTTTAAGATAAATCGGATAAGAATAATAATTTAGAAGAGTCAAATGATTTGGCAAGTTGTCCAATTTGTTTAGAGACTATAGTTAATCTTAAACGAAATGGTATGAGATTAAATGTGTCCATATGTGGTCACATTTTGTGTAAACAATGTACTGAGCAATTGACTAAAAATGCTAATAATAAGTCTAGATTAGAGTGTCCTAGTTGTCGAAAAACCTTAAGAACTAATGAAATACATGAATTATTTATTTGAAATTCGAACATACCAAAAAAAATTTTTTTTATTAATTTTTTTTTTTTTTTGATGGAATTAGATCCATTTGTAAAAAGGGTTAAATTTTCGAACCAAGTATATTTTCTGTTTATATTTTTTTTCTGTTACTAAGAAATCGATTTTTTTTTTTAAATTAATTGAAAAAGTTGCATCGCAATTTTGCTTATTTTTTAATTTATTTATCTTTTTTGACAATAAAAGTTGTTAAATTAGTATTACTAATATTTTTAATGTTAAAAAAGAGATTAAGAGAGTTATAATATTAAAATAGCGTAATTTCGCTCAAGGATAATTATTAAAATTAATAAAGGCATTTTTAAAGTTTTAATTTAAATTCGTTCAACTTTTTTAGCAGCAAATTTTCTAAGAAAGCTTTTTGGTTTTGGTTGAAAAAAAAATTTCTTTAGCTTAATGAAGAAACCTATAGCAAGAATCAAAAAGTGGCACTAAATGCTAAAATTTAAACAAGAGATTCGTTGAATAAAAAGCAAAAATATTTAAAAAAAAAAAGTAAAATCTGACGAAAAACCACTACGACTAAACTTTTCTGTGATAGAATAAGGGATTTTTATGGGGCTATGAAGTTCATTTCAATTCGTTCAATTTGATATAACTTTTTTATTTTTCTACTTTTCTATTGGTATTAAATTGTTACAAAATTTAACAACTGTGCTATACCGAAATATGAAAATTTTTAAATTCTTTATTATTTATCTATCACCAAAAAATTGATAATTTTAAGTTTGTTTTGACTAGTATAAATATGAAAACACTTTTTTAATGAGAACAGATTAGTCAGTTCTGAAAAATTGTTCCATTCGAAAAAAAATTTTTTTTCTGTTTTTTTGGATGTAGCAAAAATGTTACAAATTTTAACAATTAAAACTTTAGAAAAAATTTATTCCGTAAAAAAATAGGATTTAAAATGTTGAATTGAAATGAGTTTAACTAACAATACTTTAATTGTCGAAATTTTTAAGATAAATCTGCAATTTCTCTTACATTATACTGCTCAGCTTTTCAGTTGACCTCTAGACTGAAAATTTAATCAATTTGAAACATCAAGAAAGATCTTATTATTTTATACATGAAGATTTACAATTCCAATTAAGAAGAATATTTGTCAAAAAAAAAAACTTGTCTTTGAAATAAGAGATTTTTTCACTTTGAAATATTACTTTTGTTGTTCAAAAATTTTTAATTTAAAATATATTTTTTTGTAATACAAATGTCAAGGTAATATAATTTATTGAGATGGTAATATAATTCCAGGACTTCTGGCTTAAAAACAACTCTTTTTCGAGGTATAACAAAAATATACCATTTTAAATTTTCGATTATACCTTCTTATTAAAAGTAGCGACGTTATTTGTTTGATATTGAATAAAAGAAAAAAGATTTCATAGGGAAATTTTCAACAACATCAAAATGAATTTCTAAAATAAATATCGAACGATAATATTTTTTAGATACAAAACAACCAAAGTTTTACCTTTCTATACATTTTCTTTCACATTTTTTTCATAAAATTTTTTGAAAAACGCAAAAAACAAAAAAAAAAAAGAAGTTTCCCTTGAGGTAATTATGTTGAAAGTTTTATATATATATTTTTTTTTAATAATATTTATTAAGTTATAAATCAGAATAGTCTAAAGCATGTTATTAAAAATGTGAAAGAAAATTCTAAAAAATCTCTTAAAGGAATTTTTTGTTATATCTTAAAAACAAAAGACAACGAAGCTTTCACATTATTAATAGAACAATTCTTTTAAATTCTTTAAAAACATAACAAACCTAAAAAAAAAAAAAGACGCTTTTACCTAATTCATTTTTTTAAATTATTCTAATTTTAAAAAATATCCGAGAAAAAATAAAAATTAAAAAAAAAATGAATTCTAAATTCATTGGTTTTTGGCTTTTACTTATTTGTTCAAATTTTTCATACTTGTTGTCTGAGAATAATTCTAATTTAACATCAGTTGATGATCATGAACATGAACTTCATACGGATCTACCTGATCCAATTTGGTTTACAGATCAAATATTTGCAAAGTATTCTAATGAGTCCTTTAATTATACGACAATTAGTCAGGCTGATTTTGAAGATATTATGGAAAAACTTAAAATAAAAATTGATGATCATGAAAACGATAGTCATCAAGAGGAAGATCATGATCATGATCATGATCACCGAATAGCTACAGTTAAATCAGAAAGTTTTAGCAAAGTAAAGAGCAAAAAAAATTTCATAAATTTTTATAATTACGTTTTTTAATTTTTTGAGTGCTATGGTAGTGAAGAAATTTTTACAATTTATCACTTACATGATGAAAGCGAACGCATTTCTAAAAGTTTATTTCAAAGCATGAGTCCTGCTCTCATATGGCTTAGTATAAATACTGAATGTCTAAAAGGTGAAGCTAATGAAAATCATGGTCAAGATAAAAAAACATGTGAAACTACAGCCTTAGCTAGTAAGTAAAAGTTGAATTTAATTTCAAAAAAATATACATATTAAAATTACATAAAATAACACCATAAAAAAATAACTGAAACATCTGGTCACCAATTACGTGAACAAAATATTGGTGACCAACAAAATATAAAAGATATTATAAACAAAACTTGAACAAAATATTTATTATGTGAACATCAAAAAATCAAAGTCCTAAAATATTTAAGTGACCAATACCAAAGATATTCAGCCTTTACAGTTTATTTTGATTCTAAACAAACAATTGTTTAGAATAGATCAATAATTTCTGCGTAACGCTCCTGATATTTTTTATCTTAAATTTTATCGAATCAATTTTTCGCTGTTGTAAAAAATCTAGCTCTAATATTTTTTTATTAATTCATCTTCTTCATTATTAAAATCATTTTCATTAATAAATTCTTAAGTATAATCTAAATCATCATTTGATTTCATAGTATTTTTTTGTTGCTTGAGTCTAAGGCTTTCTGAATAGTGAGAAAAATGAATAACTGATTACTATTTATAAGCAATTAATTAATTTGGACAAAAAAATAATTTTTTTCAACAAAAATTTAAACCTAAACTAATTATTTTCAACATGCAGGTAATATTTTCTCAAAACTTTTTAGCCGGAAAACTTATGAGATCAATATTTTGAGTTAGGTTGTTTTTTACCAACTTATTGTTTTTTATGCGTTGCTTTATGTATATTCATGCCTGTGGATTTATAGAGTTTACCACAAATATCACAAGGCATTTTTTGCTCAACCTCTAAATGAGGAATAAAATTGGTTTGAACGCTAATTAAATTCGGTTTTTCATTAATAAATTGATCCTCACTTTCATCACTATCATCATTCTCATCATCAATTACATGAGACTCTTCAGTATCCTCCAAATTCTCAATATATTTTTTTGTTGGTTCAAATTTATAAAGATCATCTATTTGGTTAATATAAATTTTTAAAGTTATGCTACCATCATTTAACAAATTTTTTAGTTGTTTAAAATTAGCATCTTCTTATAATTCAAAATTATATTACATATAATAATTTTAAAATCGAGAAAAATTCCCCGGGGAAAATGTTAATTTATAACTTCTTTTTTAGCTACTAATTCCCTAGGTAGGGAAAAAAAGACCAAACCGAATATTTTTACTCTTCTTTCTAATAGAATAATTCAAATAGATTTTAATAATTTTATTAGACAATGCGTCTGTAAGGTAACGTTACTTGATGTTATATTACGTAATTTTTTTCCGAATAAAAATTTAGAGATTTAAACAAAAAAATTATTAACTTTTATTTAAAATTTTTTTAAAAAGAATATTTGTATGGCACGTTAACAATAATTGGCATATGGGTTATTTCCATGATATGTGTCACTCTTCTCGGCAAATTTAACAAATCGTTTAGCTATTTAATTTTAGCTTCAAAAGCATTGGCCATTGGAACTTTAATATCAGACGCTTTGCTACACATTTTACCTGCCGTAATATTATTTTAATTAAAAAAAAATCTTTTGACTTTTTTATTTAAAATGTAATTATTAAAGGCCTTGGGTCTTCACTCACATGAAGATGATGAACATGATTCTCATGCAACACATAATAATACGGCTGAATCAACTAGAGATCATCGTGATCCTTTATGGAAAATGACTGGAACAATTGGCAGTTAGATTAGTTTAATTAACAAACAAAAAATTATTTATTTTTTATTGTATAATTTTTCTTAGTATTATTTGTGTTATGGATTTTGGATACTATCTTTCATCATGATCATGATCATCATGGCCATGAAAATTCTTCTAAAAATAAAAGGGACAATACAATAGAAAATAGTTCTAATACTGAGAATAAAATTGATTCAACTGAGCAAAAAGCGAACATAACAGTCAAAACTTCTAAAACTAGAGTTAAACTATTTTTTAAATATCTAAAAAGTAAAAATCTTAATTTTTATTTTTGATTTATTTTATTAAATTTTTAATAAGATATTAAAATATCTGGTTGGATGGCTTTTTTTGGTGACATATTACACAAAATAGCTGATGGCTTCGCTATAGCAGCTGCTTTTTCTCAATCTCTTAGTTTGGGTCTATCGACAAGTCTAGCAATTTTATTTCATGAGGTCCCACATGAATTGGGAGATTACTCGGTTTTAGTTAGTTCTGGATTTAAGCTTATCAGTGTTTTGATACTAAATACAATTACATCAGCAACAGGCCTGATTGCTTATTTAATACTTGTTAGTGTTTCACCAAGTGAAATGTTTAGAGAGTGGATATTTGCAATAACCACTGGGGTCTTTTTATACATAGCTTTGGTAATTATGGTAAGTGTTTAGAGTTTGTTATTTCGTTCAATCAATATTTTTTTAATAGTTTTTTGAAAAGATTCCAAGAGTAAAGAACGAATTAGATTTCCAAGATATAAAACGAAATTATAAGAAAATATTAGTTGTAGTTGCATTTTTTCTAATTGGATGGGTCATTATGTTTTTATTGGCTTTTTTTGAAGAAGATATTCAATTTGACATACCAACTTCATGTTAAAAAAAAAATACTATATTATTGTATACAATAATAAAGTTTTATAGAGAGAATTTTTTAAAAATTTTTATTAAATAGAGTTTAATAAAAATCCTAGTATTTACTACTTTAACAGTTTAATATTATGAATAAACAAACCGGGAAAAGCTGGCCTTGGGAAAATCTCTTTTCTTAGGCTGATAATTATTATCTTCTAAAGATATTTTGGAAAGCCTTGTGCTTATCAAATTAATTATACTATCAAAATCTGCTTCATAAAGCTGAATGAGGTTTTTACGATATTCAAATACTTCATTATAAGAACGGGCACAGTCTTTCCAACCTTGCCATTCATCTTGGCCCGGATAAAACACTTGCCAATCTTTTCCATTTATTGTCCAATCCCCATTAGGATTGGAAAGTTTTTCATGACTTAATTGATAGCTTTCAGAAATAATTACATGGCCCATGCAATTATTAATAATTTCTATTTTCACAAAATTAAGACGTGTCAAAACTGTGTGTTTCTTATAATCAGAAAGCAGACAATTAAGCTGTTTTTTTAGTTTGCTACATAAAACTTTAGATGAGTAGCCATTTTGATCATTTACTTCGATTATTTTAACACATAGAGCGGCAAAAGGTATTAAAACAGGAGATGAGAGTAAACATGCATTCCATAAATTATCATCATTATCAAACTCACATAAAATTTCTTCGCAAGCACTAATGGCAATAATTGCATTTGTTGAATTAGAAGTTTTCGCCAATTCGGCTATTCTAGACGCAATAACTTGAATTTTCGACTTTATCGATGTCAATTTACTCTTAAATACCTGCGTTTTTATTTCTTTTTTGATCAATTCTTTCATTTTTTCAATAGAATCGCTTGCATTTGTATCTAAAGCTTCAATTAAATCTTTGAAGGCATTAAAAAAATTTATAAATTGCCATGAATGTCCAACGAAGGTTGATAGGGATTCAATAATCTTAACAAATCTTGTTAAATTGTCAAAATAATCGATTATATCATTTTTATTATCTTCGCTTTTTATTCTTGTGAATAATTTCAAAGGTTTTGGAAATCCTCTTGGTCCAGGATTCTTAGGAGTCGATGGAATAAGTCCCATTTTTCTATTAAAATTTTCTTTTTATTGAAATCAAATCAAAATATTTTCTTAAAAAAATTGGAAAAAAATTTCTTAAATATAACAAAAAAATCCCATGATAATTAATTTTTATTTTATTCTTATCATTAAAAGTCGTTGTTTTTTTTCAAAAGTTAGAAAACAAAATTTTAATCTTTGCTTAATTCATAAAACAGTAAATAAATAATTTAAGTTTTCAAAACTTAAATTAATTTAAGTTTTCGTGTTAATTTAAGTTTGATAATGATGATAATTTATGGAATGCATGTTTACTCTCATCTCCTGTTTTAATA
>NTPY01001030.1:19098-35103 GCA_002922825.1 Brachionus calyciflorus | reverse complement strand
TAATTAAATTAATCATTTAATTAAAGATTTTTACCCTTTTAAAAATGTAAAAATCGGTTCAAGAGTCAGACTTAAGCCGAAAAAAGTGAATCCGAAACTTCGACTTAAGCCGCTATGAAACTTGACTTCGGAACCGTTTTAGCCGGCTTAAATCAAAGTTTCCGAGTGGGGTGTTAACTTAGTTCAGAATTGTAATGTATAGTAAGCTCCAAAGATTACAATTATCTGAGTCTCTGTAAAAGATTTTAAGAGAATTTTCATAGATTATTCATATAAGATTATTCAATCCATTAAAACGTAATTCGCTGTGTTATTTTTTTTTCTAAAATTTTGAACATAAGCAAAAATGTTTTTTAAAATTTTTCAAAAAGTCATAAAATCGACTTGATACAATTAGTTCAAAAAAACAAATCTTGTTAATTGATTATTTAAATTATTTTATTTTTTTTGATAGAAAAAAATTCAAAAATGAAAATTTTGATTTGTGCTTTTTTACTTTTTGAAAATATGACAAATTTATCGAAAAAAATCCTTCTAAATTTTAGTAAAATCAATTTTTTGAATATTCCTTGAAATTAATAAAAAAAACAAAATTAAACAAAATTTTGCTTTAAAAAAATTAAAAATAATTTCGATTTTAAAAATTTTGCAATTATTTAGAGCAAACTTTTCAAAAAAAAATAAATAAAATAAAATAATTTTTTTCACCAAAGTTGAGTTGCTTTTGAATTTTTTTAGTTGTTGCTTGAAAAAATAAAAATGGTCAAAAACAAGAACAAAAATAATAAAAATTCTGGTAAGCAAAAAAAATTAAATTAATAATCAATCAAATTAATGTTTTTAATTTTTAAGAATTCTCTGGTCTATCGACTCATGAACTCATGGTCAAAACCGTCTCAGAAATAATTAAAGAATTAATTGAAGCTAATGAAAAAAATGAATCGGTTGATTTGAACAAAATAAAATGCAAAGCTTCAGCTAAATATGGTCTCCCAATACAACCACGTCTAACTGATATCATATCAGCTGTACCATTACAATATAAAAAAGTTCTATTACCTAAATTAAGAGCTAAACCAATTCGTACAGCTTCAGGAGTACTTAACACTTAATTAAAATATTTTTAAATCTTTTTTTATTTGATGTTTTTATTTATTAAAAGATTGCAGTAGTTGCCGTCATGTGTAAACCACACAGATGTCCTCATATTGCAATGACTGGTAATATCTGTGTTTATTGCCCCGGTGGACCAGACTCTGATTTTGAATATTCAACACAATCATACACAGGTTATGAACCAACATCAATGCGCGCCATTCGAGCTCGTTACAATCCTTACTTACAAACAAAACATCGTTTAGAACAACTTAAACAATTAGGTCATTCAGTGGATAAAGTCGAATTTATAATTATGGGTGGTACATTCATGTGTTTATCCGAGGATTATCGTGATTATTTTATACGTAATTTACACGATGCTCTATCAGGTCATACGAGTAATTCAGTAGAAGAAGCTGTTAAATATTCGGAAAAGAGTAAAACAAAATGTATTGGTATAACTATAGAAACACGACCTGATTATTGTTTGAAAAAACATTTAAGTGATATGTTAAATTATGGTTGTACTCGTTTGGAAATAGGAGTACAATCAGTTTATGAAGATGTAGCTAGAGATACGAATCGAGGTCATACAGTCAAAGCTGTGTGTGAATCATTTCAAATGTCTAAAGATGCTGGTTTTAAAGTAGTTGTACACATGATGCCTAATTTACCCAATGTAGACATGGAAAGAGACATGTTACAATTTATAGAATTTTTTGAGAATCCTTCATTTAGATCTGATGGTTTGAAATTGTATCCGACTTTGGTTATTAGAGGAACTGGTTTGTATGAATTATGGAAATGTGGGAGATATAAGAGTTACCCGCCGAGTATGTTAGTAGATTTAGTAGCGAAAATATTGGCATTGGTACCACCATGGACAAGAGTTTATAGAGTACAAAGAGATATACCTATGCCATTGGTAAGCTCAGGCGTTGAACATGGTAATTTAAGAGAGTTAGCTTTGGCTAGAATGAAAGAATTGGGTTTAGAGTGTCGTGATGTACGTACAAGAGAAGTTGGTATTCAAGAAATTCATAATAAAGTTAAACCATATGAAATAGAATTGATTAGAAGGGATTATGTGGCCAATGGTGGTTGGGAAACATTTTTAGCCTATGAAGATCCCGAACAAGATATTCTAATTGGTTTATTAAGACTGAGAAAGTGTTCGCCTGATACATTTAGACCCGAGTTGAAAGGTGGTTGTTCAATTGTTAGAGAATTACACGTGTATGGAAGTGTTGTTCCAGTCAATGCCAAAGATCCGAGTAAATTTCAACATCAAGGTTTTGGTATTTTGTTAATGGAAGAAGCTGAGCGAATTGCTAGAGAAGAACATGAGTCTGTTAAAATAAGTGTCATTTCAGGTAGTTTTTTATTTCTCAACAAAAAAAAGGAATTTTTAAGTCTTTATTTATATTAAATTTTAATGAAAAGGTGTTGGTACTAGAAATTATTATAGAAAATTGGGTTATGAACTAGATGGTCCTTACATGTCAAAGATGCTAGTTTAAATTTTCAATAAAATAAAAGTTTTAAAGAAAAAAAAATTTTTTTTATTTAATGAAAGGAAATTTCGTACCAAATTTTTTTCATCGAGGAATAAATTTATTCTGAGATTTTGGAATATGATTTGATTAAATTTTTTTTAAATAGGAAATTAATTTTAAAAGAGCTTCTTAAAATTTCAAAGTAAAATTTATAATTAAAAATTTATTTATTACTAAATTTAATTTATATACTTCAACTTTGTGATATTTTTAGTTGAACGTCGATTAGATAAGTATTTTTTATTTTTAATTCCTTTTCTATTTAATAGATTAATCAGATCACAAAAAATCATCAATAAATAAGTCATAATCAATATTATTATAGCCAATATAGAAGATGTTCTAATTACACATTTGTAAATTTGAATTTCACTTGTTTGAATTTCACACTTAATTCCACTATAAAATGGAAAACATTTGCATTTTGCTAATTTTCCAGAATCAAAACAAACTCCATTATCTGAAAATTTCTCATTCTCACATAAATCTACTTTGTTCTCACAATTTTTGCCATAATATAAACTTGATTGATTTTTTTCCGAAAAACATTTACAAGTGTAGCTCTTATAATTATTAATGCACCGTCCATTATTTCTGCAAGGATTTGAAAAACACGGTAAAATATTTAATTCACATTTTGAACCTGCGTAATTTCTAAAACATTCGCAAACATATTTATTATCATCTAATTTACAAAACCCATTACCAGAACAATTTGAAATGCAATCATTTAAGTCAATTTTACTATTTAATATTTTTAAAAATTCATTCGTATTTTCTGTGAAAATACTAAAGCTTTGATTTATTTGATTATTCAATTCAGTATAAAAAGTGTTATCGGTGTTTTTTGTTATTTCAGTTGTAAAATTTGACTCAATTGTTAAATGTTGATGATTTGATAAAAGAGATGAAGTTTCTGCGCTGGAAATTTCACTTTTGCTAATTGTTGATAAAGCCGTTGTTTGTATTGTAGTTATAAAACTTGAAGTAATTCCTGTTTGATATTTTTTTGTGGTGAATTCAGATGAATAAGTTGTAATTTCTGTTTTTAAAGCTGTATTTGTATTAAGTGTTGAAAATTTGTTTTGAATCAAACTTATATCTCTGAATTTTTTCACTACTCTTGTTGAAAACCCCGCTGAATGGCCAATAAAAGTTTTAATTAATTTTAAGTCATTTTTATTAAAATGTGAAATCGAACCGTTTTCATGACCAGCTATTATATAATCATTTAAAATATCTAAACTTAATATTTTATTGATATTTGTAAATTTATCAGTATAAATAGTTGTTTTAAAATTGACAAATCCGAATTGAGATTTAAAAGAAACTGTAGCATATGAAGAATAGATCCCAAAACTTTCATTCAAAATTTTTAATGCAGGAAAAGTATTCCATATTCTAAAGTCTTCTAAATTAGTTTTAGAAAGTGAATTATCATTTTTTAAACTGAATAAACAAAAGTCACCAGCAATGATTACGATACATGGAGCAAAAATCAAACTCCGGTTTAAAATATCAAATGAACCTTCTTCATTGACTAGATTAACTCTTAAAATCGTATTGTTTATTAATGAAAAAACAATTATATTTTTTTGTTTATTAATAATTAAAACAATATTTTCTGAGCTTAGATTTTTCATTTCAATAATATTTCCAAATCTTGTATCATTTATTTTTTGAATTTGTCTCAAATCGCCCAATGACAAAAATATGACGGATCCGTTATAACCTGCTAAACAATACGAACTGTTTAATACTAAAAGTGACTTGACTTCAGTAATTTCGTTTCCATTGTCAGAAATTGTTGAGTTACTTTCTAATTGCCAATTTATCACTTTTCCTTTTTCTGTACCGACAATGACAAAATAACTCATTAAATCAACATCCATACAAGTGATACGCTGAGAAATGTTTCTTGAAATCATTAATGAACTATCATTCCATATTTTAATTTGCATATCATTTGAACCGCTCACATATATTTTGGCCATTGATAAATTCAGAATTGAAGCTAAAAAACTTAAAATCAATAAATTCTGAAACATTTTGGATTTTTTTAAAAAATTCAATCTAAAACTATTTTTAACTTTATTTATACTTTTTAAAAATATGTAAAAATTTATTTTATTTTTTGATAAATTATATTTTCGTGATTGATTAATTCAATAAATAGATTTTCAAAAATGTGTTTTTACCTCAGAAGATTTTAGGATCTTTCTAATGCTAGATTTTTTAGTTTTAAGTTTTTTTTCTTTAGGAACCTCTAAATTTCACTTTTCATCTTATACACCTAATATTTTATTATAAAAATCAAATCTATGCAAAAATACTTGTTATATCCACTTTATGAACCTCTTATCTTTTGTGGTTTTTCCTTATTTAAATCTTGAAACTTTTTTTTAAAAATAAATTAAATTGCGCCTTTGATGTAAGCCTTTAATTTCAACTCATAAATATTGATGATAAACTAAATTTTATGAAATTAGTTTCAGAAGTCTGTCTTGCGGTAAATAAAAAACTTTTTTCGATAAAAAGATTAATTTATTTATGTACTTCTGTAAAAATTCAATTTTTTAAAACATTTATTTTACCTTACTTTGACTATGTATTTACATTAGTTTTGTATTTTTCTAAAGAAGCAATACAGCGATTAGCGAATTGCTTCTATTTATGTATTTATAAATTACTCAAAATAAGTTTGAATCCATCGAATTTTAATGAATTAAATAACTTGTTAGAAAAATATTGTCTTTTTGCTTTTCAGCATAGAACCCTAGAACGAATGTTAACATTTTCTTTCAAGATAATTAATTTTGCTAACTCACCACCACTTTTAAAAGAACAGTTAGTTAAAAATGAGACCCGAAATCTGAAATATGATTTAAGAAATAAAGATCAAATGATTGAATGTGGATCAAGAACAAAAAGTGGTGAAAAAACATTTAGTTATATTTATTCAAGATTATCGAATAAATTCATTGTTGATAAATTTAGCTTCAAGTTTACTACATTTAAATTGTCAATGTTTAACAACATCAACTTGATTTATGAAAAATTAATCAAGATTTTTGATAAATTAAATTTGAATTTAAAACGTTTTGTTTTTTGAAATTTAGAAAACTTTGATTTTTTTTTTTTTTCATGAACAAAAAAAGAATTTTTAAATATAATAATTTTTTTTTATTTTGAATTAATAGATAAAAGAAGTGTTAATCAGTCTAGAAATAAATATGGGCACTAGCCTGTTGAATAACCTTGAAACTTGAACTTGAATTTTATTATAAAACTCAAATCTATGCAAAAATACTTGTTATATCCACTTTATGAACCTCTTATCTTTTGTGGTTTTTCCTTATTTAAATCTTGAAACTTTTTTTTAAAAATAAATTAAATTACGCCTTTGATGTAAGCCTTTAATTTCAACTCATAAATAGTAAATGCCACATCGAGAGACGCGGCGTTAAGGTAACAGTATTTATTTGCTTTGTTAATTTAAGAAGTCGATCAATGAATATGTGACCTGCATTAAATTTCTTATTTCTTTTTCATTACCTGATGTAATTTTATGCGAGGATTCTGAATATTTCCTTTTTGTCATATCTCAAACGGTTCGCTAGATTTTTAATTAATACAAAAATGACTAAAAATTCTTATTTTTTGAATTGTAGTTGAACGGAGCAATTTTTTTCAAAATTCTTTTAAGATCTAAAAGCTTATCACCATGGTTTGACATTGAATGCAACTTGAAAGGCCGTTTTATGCACATTAAAATGCGACTAATTTTGGTCTAATTATGCAACCGTTATGCAAGTAATATGCAATTAAAATGCGACATTTAATGCAAGTTAATGCAAATAAAATGCAAGCTAATGCAACGTTTTTGACAATTTTTCTACAGATTTTGGCTATAAAAAATTTAATTACCAAGATCTTATTAATTGTTGAATTTTTTAAATTTAATTTACTAAGACTTTTTCATTTAAATATAAATTTTAAAAAGGAATCAAAAAATAAATTAAAAACAGGTAATATTTTTAACAACGGTAAAAAATTAACAAAACACGTGAATGAATTCAGTTAATTTTTTTGTAAAATTGAAATTTATTTTAACCAATCAACAGTGAATAATTTATTCAATCTCTTCCCTTTGTTTGTTTTTTAAATAATTCATTTATGCGGCGGTTGTTAGAATAATTCCCAACACTAGGACTCTTAAAGTTTTTTCTTCTAAATTGTCAGAAAAGTTACCTTGGTAAATTTTCTATTTTCTTGTTTTAATATTTGGACTAACCTGGTTTTGGATAAAAGCAGGATCCAAAACTTGTTTGGATTCTTTTTTATTATTAAAATTCACAAAGTTTAATGGTTAAAAAGAATTTTTATTTAATCGATTTGGACAATCAGCATAGAAAATACAAAAGCCATTCATCAATGTTGTAAATTTTCATAAGACTATATTTTAAATCCTAAATATGCAAGTTAGTCGCCAAACTATAGTCATTAGAAGCATTAAAATAATATGCAATAATCATTTTGAAATACAATGAAAAATAATAAAAACATGCGAATATGCAATATAACATAAAATAAATGCATTTTGTCATTGTCGGTACAGAAAAAGGAAAAGTGATAAATTGGCAATTAGAAAGTAACTCAACAATTTATGACAATGGAAACGAAATTACTGAAGTCAAGTCACTTTTAGTTTTAAACAGTTCGTTTTGTTTAGCAGGTTATAACGGATCCGTCATATTTTTGTCATTGGGCGATTTGAGACAAATTCAAAAAATAAATGATACAAGATTTGGAAATATTATTGAAATGAAAAATCTAAGCTCAGAAAATGTTGTTTTAATTATAAATAAGCAAAAAAATATAATTGTTTTTTCATTAATAAACAATGCAATCTTAAAAGTTAATCAAGTAAATGAAGAAGGTTCACTTGATATTTTTAATAGAAGTCAGATTTTTGCTCCGTGCAAAGTGTATTTATTTGGTGATTTTTGTGTATTCAGTTTAAAAAATGACTTTTCACTTTTTCAAACTAATTTACAAGACTTTACAAGATGGAATATTTATCCTGCATTAAAAATTTTGAATGAAAGTTTTGGGATCTATTCTTCATATGATACAAAATCTTTTAGCTCCAAATTCGGATTTGTTAATTTTAAAACAACTTTATATACTGATAAATTTGCAAACATAAATAAAATATTAAGTTTAGATATTTTAAAAGATTTTATAATTGCTGGTCATGAAAACTAGGGTTGAGTATCGAAATGAATCTGACTTTTCGATAAAAACTCAGGGTTTATCGAAATTGCTAATGCGATATGGCAAAAAATAATTATCGTCTTTATTATTCCGATCGAAAATTTTGCCAAATATGCATGTCCGAATTTTGATTTATCGATCTTTGTGTTTAGAAAAAATTTTAACCGAATCTTAAATTCGAACATTTTGTTCGAAATAGTAGATCGACTAAAAAATAAATTTTTTACCAAGATCGACTAAAAAATAAAATCTAATTGAAAATTACAAGCGTAAAATTTATTTTTTAAGTCAAAATATTGAAAGACAAAAGAAATCATGATTTTTATTCTTCTTTATTACAAAAAAGAATCTTTCTTGACTTTATTTTTAATATTTACAGTGTTGATTTTATTACAATTTTTCTGAAAAAAAAAGTGTTTAAAATTCTAACACCACAATCTAATTAAAATTCACATGAATTCCTGTCAAAAACGAAATTGAAAAATTCAGATTTCTCCAAAAATAAGCTAAAATAGATATCAATGAGCATAAAATTTAATTTTTTTTCACCAGATTTTACCATAATTATCGTAAAAAACAGTTTATTAGGCACAATTTTTGAAAATTATCTTTTAAAGGCCGCAATTTCACGGAATTTTACAGACTTTTGCTAAAATCTTTGTATCAAACCGCTACTGCTTTTCAGAATATTCAAGCTTTAATAAAAATAATCATTCGAGCTCAAAACCTAATTTATAAGATCCTTAAATGACTGTTCTTAATAAATATTAGTGTGCTTTTTTTTTAAACATATTAGAAATTCAAATTTTATCGATAAAATTATTCGAATAAAATATTCGATAATTTAGTTCGATAAACAAAAAATCAAATATTTTATCTGGTAAAAATTATCATTTAGCTTATTCGAACATTTTATCTGAATACGATAATTTTCGTCATGTAACGAAAACATTTCGGATCGAATGCTAAAAGTTCGATATTTTTTTTTGCTTTTCGAACCAAAAATTTCCGATCGATATCGATAAGGCACTTTTCGATTACCAACCCTAATGAAAACGGTTCGATTTCACATTTTAATAAAGATGACTTGAAATTAATTAGAACTTTTGTTGGCCATTCACCTAGTTTTTCAACAAGAGTAGTTAAAAAATTCATAGATATAAGTTTAATTCAAAACAAATTTTCAACACTTAATACAAATACAGCTTTAAAAACAGAAATTACAACTTATTCATCTGAATTCACCACAAAAAAATATCAAACAGGAATTACTTCAAGTTTTATAACTACAATACAAACAACGGCTTTATCAACAATTAGCAAAAGTGAAATTTCCAGCGCAGAAACTTCATCTCTTTTATCAAATAAATTAATGCCAGTGAAAATATCGCCAAATTCTTAAATAAGAAACAATCGCCGTTTGCTTAAATAAGAAAAAATCGCCAAATTCTTAAATAAGAAATAAACGCCATTTGCTTAAATAAGAAAAACTAGCCAAAAAATTAGTAGCCAAAATTAATTTTGGCTATTATTCATAATTATTTTATTTTAAAATTATTAAAAAAACTTAATTAAAAATAAAATCATTTTATGATAGAAAATGACTAACGGAATTAAGACTTAAAAAAAGGTCCCCAAGATCCCAATTCACGATATTAGAGATTGATTGAAAAATACCGATTTTGGTATAAGAATGTCTGAATAATGTGTTAATTAATCAATTAAAAATCTGATCTTAATGATATTGTTTTTAAAGAAGCAATAAATTTGTCACTAGACTTTTCTAGCAATTAAAATTTTTTACTGGCAAAAATTATGGTATAAAGCCTCTAAGATTTTCAATTTTCCAATCAACATATTTTCGAAGTTTTTTTATTATGCAATTTTCTATATAAATCTTTTATATTTTAAAATTCGAGAAAAAATCTCTTTGAATTGAATTTTTCAAAGCGATACACTTCCGATACTTTTTTTAAAATTTTTTATTTACTTTTTTTCCTTAAAAAAAAATCATTAAAAAATAAATATTTTTAAAAATTGGCATTAAAGTAATTTGGCGATAAATTAGAAATTAGAATTTGGCATTTAATTATTTTGGCTTTAATTTCAAAATAAGAAACTGGCGTTTAAATCCTTGAGATTTTAATTTTGGCGTTTATTTCATTTGGCTATAATTTATTAATACCCCAAAAAACTAGTAAAAAATCTCATTTCGAAAAATTATAAAATCAAAAATCGTTCTTGACATTCAAAACTAAAGTCTCTAAACAAAATTAACTTATATCTTATAATCGACGCCTTAACTTATATCGTAAATTTTGATAATTATTAATTCAAAAGTACCTATCATCCGCAAACTTTTATATTTTGGCTGTAAATAGGTTTAATTGATAGAAAAAATGTTTTTTTTTTTAAATTTAGTTTTTTAATCCAAAAAGATTAAGTATTAACAAAGCAATGGATCCTCAAAGTTTTGAGTGCAAAATTTTAAAATATTTATTTTTTAAAATACCTAGAAATCTCAATCCTTAACCAATTTGGCTGCGAAAACAATCATGGAAAGCTGAAATTTTTTTCTACCAGAATCTTGTTTCGGTTTATTTAAAGAATAAGTCCTTGTAAAGTTATCAGGCAAATTAAAGTTTTTTGCCTATTTCTTTTTTCTTATAGTAAGGTACAGAAAAAATTGCTACATCATTTTATCTAAAATTCAATTTTTTTTAATGATAGATTTTTCGGTAAAAAAATTTTTTGGTCAGTTTGCATTTTTTTGCAAAAATATTGCGCAGTTAAAATCAATGTCTTAATGATGTTTTTTTTAACTGCGCAATTTTAATTTCCTGTATTTTTGTACGAATTTTTTTGAAAAAAATTTGAACCAAAAAAAACTTTTTTCGATGCAGCAAAATTTGCTGCAAATTGCATCGGTAATATTATTCAAAATTTTTTTGAAATTTTGACTCAAAATGTTGTTTTTCTATTAGAAAAAAAATTGAAAAAAGAAAATAAGATATATAAAAAATTTTATCTTGCCAAGTTATCAATTATTTTATCTTTGTTAGGTTTACAAATTATCAAAATTTACTATGACATATCAAAATATTCAACATTAACAATGTGATATGTTACTTTACAATATGTAAATTCGTTAAAGCTTAATTGTTTTTATCGATTTATTATGCAGTAATCATACACAGGTTATGAACCAACATCAATGCGCGCCATTCGAGCTCGTTACAATCCTTACTTACAAACAAAACATCGTTTAGAACAACTTAAACAATTAGGTCATTCGGTCGATAAAGTCGAATTTATAATTATGGGTGGTACATTCATGTGTTTATCCGAGGATTATCGTGATTATTTTATACGTAATTTACACGATGCTCTATCAGGTCATACAAGTAATTCAGTAGAAGAAGCTGTTAAATATTCGGAAAAGAGTAAAACAAAATGTATTGGTATAACTATAGAAACACGACCTGATTATTGTTTGAAAAAACATTTAAGTGACATGTTACAATTTATAGAATTTTTCGAGAATCCTTCATTTAGATCTGATGGTTTGAAATTGTATCCGACGTTGGTTATTAGAGGAACTGGTTTGTATGAATTATGGAAATGTGGGAGATATAAAAGTTACCCGCCGAGTATGTTAGTAGATTTAGTAGCGAAAATATTGGCATTAGTACCACCATGGACAAGAGTTTATAGAGTACAAAGAGATATACCTATGCCGTTGGTAAGCTCAGGTGTTGAACATGGTAATTTAAGAGAGTTAGCTTTGGCTAGAATGAAAGAACTGGGTTAAGAATTGCCTTTTATGTGACCAACTACTTTATGTCGATTTGGTGACCAGATATTTCTTTTGACTGGTCACCTAATATGTGACCAGGAAAAAAGATTTAAAAAATTTTTTTTTTTTCTTTTTGATTTTTTATTTATGTGACCAGTTTTTGTAAATAGTTAAGTTATTAAGGAGTGAAAAATTTCTGCAATGTCTTATCTATATTGGATTGGTATATAATAAAAACTTGCAGACTATTTTTTTAATTTATTTATTACATCATCAATAAAATTTTATATCAACAATATTCAAAAAAAAATACTTATCTAGAACCCCTTATTTTGAACACCAAAAAGTGACCCTTTTTTTCTCTTTTCGAACAAAAGGGTAAAAAAATGTTCAAAATTATTAAATATATTTCAAAATATCTAATCAAAAAAGGGTTTGAAGTTTTACGGTTGTCTATCCATGACCTGGTCTCATAATATGTGACCAACTCGTCACATAACAGCTGTTATGTGACGAGTTGGTCACATAACATTGATATATGTCAACGGTCTAGACCGTTTGACATATATCAATATGGTCCAATTTCTTAAATAAATTATGGTCTATTTGCTTATGATCGATCCTTTTAATTTAAAATATAATCGATAAGATTTTTTGCGTAAAAATTTCAATTCTTAACTTGAAACATTCTCACTTTTAATTTTCATGTTTCTCTCTTTTTTTATTATAATTAGTTTTCTTTTCAATAAAATATTAAAAAAGAATGACTATTGGCTATCTTATAATTTATCCAAAACCCGATTAAGATACATCTGATTTTTACATAACCAGATTTTTTTTGACCAGATTTTTACATACTCGCCCTACAGAGAGTAATTGATAGATTAAAAAATAAGAAAAATATAAACCAATCAATAATCTTATAAAAAGATCAGACATGAGTTTTATAGTCCTAGCGAAGTTGAATCGACTAAAATTTCTCTATACTTTCATTGTATAATTTTGTTTAGAGACTTTAGTTTTGAATGTCAAGAACGATTTTTGATTTTATAATTTTTCGAAATGAGATTTTTTACTAGTTTTTTGTTATTCAGTTTATTATTTTAACAGTTTAAGTCGAATTAATATTTTAAATTTTTGTAAATTAATTTTAATCGTTTTAATAAACTAAAAAATTAAATTAATTTTAATAAATTATTTTTAATCGACTATTTACAAAATAAATTTTTATTTATTTTAATTTTACTGTAAATATTTTTAAATTTTAAAGAAATTGAGCGATTATTTTTATTAAATCTGGGATTTTTCGTTTACAAGCATTTGTTATTCTACATTCTAAAATTAAATTTTTATTAGATGGAGTTTTAATTTTAGAAAATTAAAATAAGCAGAATATGGCAACTTTTTTTTTTAATAAAGCTTTTTTCTTTTTAAGTTTAAATCAAAATAGCCCAAAAAAATTATATAAGAATTAAAAAAAAAAATATTAGCCTTAAATAATGATTCTTACTGAATTTAATTGTTCGAACTAAAATCGAATTTTATGAAAACAAATGGTCGTGTTAATGCCCAAATTCAATATAGTAATTTTAGAAAAATTTTTAAAAAAATAAAGAGTTAATTTTGATAGCTATTAAAGATACTTAAGTTGTGCTTTTCAAAAAGTTTCAATCTTCTTTTAATAAAAATTTTAGACAAAAAAATTTGGAAAAATTTCAAATTAAACTTAACAGAGATTTTCCGAATTTCAAAGAACTAAACTGGTCACTGGATTTACCAAATTTAAATTTAGTTCTTAACTATAGATTAACTTCTTATTAAAGTATTTGGTTTTAATTTTTTAAATTTTATTCAAAAAGGGTTTTTTGGCTAATCTATTTCAAACTTTGAAAAAAAAAATGTTTCATTAAAAAAAAAAGTTGCCATATACACTCTTTGTTTGATTTAGTACTCTTTCTAGACCGAATTGTTATTTCTTTCAAGATATAATTAAACAGAGTTTTGTTCTTAAAAATTCAAATATCAATGCTGAAATTTTACTTTGAAATTTTCGAAATGTCGACGTGTACGAGTATATGTATGTGTATGAAACTCGTTCACATACTAACAAGAAATTAAAGAAAACACGAGTATTTACACGTAAATGCACCCAAACCAAAACTTTGGGTTTATGAACGCAAAAATATCTGAAATGGCCAAGATCAAGACACTTAAGCTCATGTTATTTAAATGACTAACTAGATTAGCTAGACTATAATTCTAGCTGCTAATCGCATCTTTTTAACCATGATTCTATTATAGTTAAATAGATGCGATCAGTACAGAAGTAATGAGTATTCATTAAGTACCAGTATTTCAACATTGAGTACCAGAATTAATATACAGCACTTTGATAAAAAAAATTGTAAATAATACTACCAGGGTTTGACTTAGAATGCGACCTTTTAGGATTTTCCGTAAAAAGAATCGACTTTACTCAAACAAGGTAATTAATTTAAAAAATTAAAATTTTTCAATTATTTGGCCTTCGAAAATAAACAAAACAGAGGCTCTTATATAAGTTAAATTTATTATTAAAAATTGCAATATATCGGAAAAGCTATGATCATTTAAGATTTGATATTGCAATTACTGCAAAAGTGGAAAAAAGTAACTGATTAAAAAAAATTATCATTTTCACACTGAATTTATAAATAGATAACACTTTAATTGACAAAAGATACGCAAAAAATTATAAGTAGGAGGAGAAATTAAATAGTGAAAAAAAGATGTGTTGCCCAATTTTTTAATCGATTGGGAAATGGTTATTTATTTTAGTAATATCAATTAGTTCAAGTTAATGTACCGTATTTTCTTAAATACAAGCTCTGGATTTTTATTTCACAAGATTGTTTTATTAAAAATTCTAAATTTCCTTAACTTCATGACAAGAAAATTATCAACAACCTTAATTTCTTTCTGTAAAAGATTCAAATATTAGTCATTTCTTCTTTTATTTGAATTAATCTATGAAATTATAGAAAAGGAATCTTTTTACTGTATTTCCGATATAATCATCGTTTATAAAAAAATAAATAAACTTTATTCTATTTTATTTTATTCAGAATTAGTTGAATAAAAAGGTAGTGAGGTTTTGAGTACTCAGTGACAATTAAAACTAAACAATAAAAATAAAGAAAAAAGTTTGAGAATGGTTTTTGGTTTTTTTTTCAAAAAACTCCATTCAGCTTTGCATACGATAATTCTATGGTTCAAACTTTTCTCTTCTATTTAAATATTGCAATTACATATAATTGCAAAAATACCCCACTTAAAATCATACGTTTCAAATTTGAAATATTATAATTTTTTTTTTTTTTTTCTATTATTTTAATTTTTAATTTTTAATTTCAAATTTCCTTGTTTTTCCTATTAATTCCTTTTAGATAAATTAACAGCTTGATAATGGTAACTTCGCTTTACCGAAACGTCGCGAATTGTTAATAAAGTTTTTTTCCCTAATAATATTTTTCATTTTTATTTTTATGATTAATTTTAATCGATTATCATGTTGAAATTTCTTCTATTTAACTTAAGATTGAGTCCAAGATTTTGTAAATATGAAGAAGTAACTTGGTAATTTAATGAGTTATAAGATAGTACTAAAATAATATAAATGTACCATAAAACACATCCTGAATTATAATACCGTGTTACGTTGAAAAAAAAAGTTTATTGATAATTCTATCTATTTATAGTTTATTTGTTGGCAAATTAAACAGTTAACAACTCAATAGTTGTGAAATTAATTTGGCTCTAAAAATTAAAGGGTAAACATAAATATTGTGTATTTTTTTCAGTCGTAAAAGATAATTTTTAGATAAGGATTTTATTACAAGTTAGCTGTATTTTGTTTAAAAAAAACAAAAATATCGAATAAATTAAAATTCTCTTGATTTTTCTCTTTTTTTTTGAAAAAAAAAAGAGAAAATTTTTTCGTTTTGAAAGACCCATAAATTTTGTAAAATAACAATAAAATCAATGAAAAAACCAAAAATATCGAATAAATTATCAAAAAAATCATTAAATTCATATAACATTTAAAATTTAAAAAATCATTAAGTTTTAAATTTCAATATTTGAAAATGGTTAAAATATTGGCAAAGTAGTTTTTTTACACTATTTTTAACACCTTGTCAAACTCCTCCTAAACATAATTTTATTCGGGTCTTTTATTTTTTCAAGTGTCAAATAATTAAAAATTTAGTGTTAAAAAATAGCAAAAATAATAATTAGTCG
>NTPY01001030.1:3179-15699 GCA_002922825.1 Brachionus calyciflorus | reverse complement strand
TTATTAAAAAAAGAACAATAATAGTGTAAAACAACTATGATCCTAAAAAAAATTATTTTCTTTTCATTTAGAACGAAAAAACAAAAAAAAATCATTTTTTTTAAAGAGATTTATTCGATCCAAAATTTTCTTTTTAAACTATCTTTTTTAGCCGGTATTATCACTTTTATATGAATAATCAATAATAAAATAAAACTTTGTTAAATAATTTTTTAAAAAGCCATACATTAAAAATCATTGAAATTGCATCAAAATATTACCTTTTTTTACAATGCTTAATCTAAATTAAAAGTAAAAAAATTTTTTTTTCAGAAACCTCACACAATGTCGGCCTTTGTGTACTTATTAACCTAAAATAAAAAGATAGTAAAAATTTTTTTTTAGCCGCCTTGAATTGAAAAAAAGTCAAACTTATGCAAAAGTTCACATTCCGTTTCCACAATTTTTTAATCGAAAGGGTTATTACTTAGCTAAAATTTCTTTTTTTTGAAAAACGGACTAATTAAAAACAAATCTAGTTCAAAAATTTCTTAAATTCAAAATTCTTTAAGTAACTGACTCTGAGTGGTAAGTTATGGCATTAAATATTGACGCATTTTATTCAATTTAAGTTGGTCAGTTTCAATTTACTTCGCATTTGACTTAATTCATTGTTATCTCTCAGGCAACTCAATTTTGAAAAGTTCATCAGATGATTTTTGATTTTAATTCAAAAAAATGATTCAAAAATGATGCATCTAAAAATTTTTTTTTCATCAGATTTTTTTATTTTAAGATTATGCGTTGCACTTATTAAATATTTAAAATCAATTAAACCAATAAAATTAAAAGATAAAAGTTAAATTGTATTCAACTTGTGCGTATTTCTTTTAGTTCTAAAATTAAGTATAAATTTTAATTATTTTGTAAGATTTTATCGTCATAATTTTTTATTTAAATTATTGACAAATATCTTTTGAGCTGAATCGGCTCCCTAAAAAATTTTATAGGTTATGAAATCGATCAAAGATATAATTAGCCTATGCATAGGTAAATTAAACTTTTATGCTGTTTGCTTCTATCGCGGCTTTCTCTGAATTACACCTGTAAGGTGTGAAATATGTAAATATTAAATTCTTTTCTGTTTAGTCTTTCACGTTTAAAATTAAACAATTATCAAACTTTAGTCTTCATTAAAGAAAGATGATAAAAAACGTCCATCATTCACCGAAGATCATCAGTGAACGGTTAGTTATACCTTCGAATAATCATCGATGATTTTTTTCTTTTTTTCTTTGATGATCCACCAAAATTAAGTTGCCTGGGCTGGTGTCACTTAATCTAATAGATCTGATAGTTAATAGCCCAAAAATCTTTGAAATGATGATATCTTTATAAAATCAAAGGAAGATTAAGCTTAAATATTTTTAATATGTTAAAAGGCACTTAATAAAATTAACTTAGTGAATAAACTAAACATTAAAATAAAAATAAACTAAAAATTAAGAAGTTTTTGTTCCAAAATTACAGTAATAATTTACATCTAAATATTTTCTTGAAAATTCTTATAATCAATTAAAAATAGTTTTTTTTTTGCTATAATAAATTCAGATCTAAACATTTGCCGTAAACCCTTGCAAAGAGATGCACGCACTGAAACTCAAATACTCGGGTTGTATACAATATTATTCCAATTATCAAAAATTGATACAACCCGAGTACAGTCTAACCTCGTTAAACCGACCATTCTGGGAGAAGGAAAAGAGGTCGGACTATCAAAAATTCCGGACAACTGATAATCCGGAATTAAAAATTAATTGAAAATTGTCGGTTAAACAAAAAAATCATAATGAGCTTTTAGATAGCTACCTTTAAAAAATACATATTTAAATTGTCTGGCACTAGAGCTTTAAAATAAGTTAAAATCATTTAAAATTTTTATTAATGTATAAGCGTTTGAATTTTCTAAATGATATAAAAAACATCATAATTGGTTATTTTTGTAAATATATAATCATTTGTAATTATTTCTTAATACAAAATATTTAAAAATTATGTACATAAATGATAACAAGGTTACAAAACGCAAGGTTAAAATTTGACAATATATAATTTCCCATTCATTTTTTAAAAATTAAATGTTAATAATAATTTCTGATAAAATAATAAGGAAATTATAACAAAAATGAAAATTTTCTGTCGTATTATTGAGTTTTTTCGACAAAGAAATTCCGTTAAAGCGAAGTTTTTTAATATACGAAAGCTTTGCTTTGTTAAGGGAAAATGATTTTATGTCGGATTTCCGAAATTTCCGGATAATCGAGGTCCGTAATATCGAGGTTAGACTGTATTTGGGTTTTAGTGTGTGCATCTCTTTGAAAGGGGAAACTCGTACATCTAATGCAAAGAAAATTATATTTTTGTTTTTGAACGAATGAAAGTAAAAAGAATTTTATAATTTCAAAATTTTACCTTTTGGCTATTTGTGTAAAAACATGCAATTGCATAGGTTAATTTTCTAAAGTAAGAAAATTCTTTTTGATTAAATAGATTCTTTTTTTATTTTACGTTTTCAAAAATTTTTCATTCGGTAATTATTTTCTTTTAATATTCATTCTCTTGTTAAATTTTGAAATAGAATTTACTAATTTAAAAAAAAAATTAATTTTTTTGGATATTAAAATTAAAAGAACTGGTTTTTCAAAAGATGAAGTTTATTTTATTTTCAATGAAATAAAATCAATTATTTTTTCAGAAAATCGTTCAAAGCTTCAATCGATTGTTGTCTTTTTATTTTGGCTAAAAACAGGTTTAGACCAAAAAATGATAGCTTATTTATTTGAAATTGAATTTCGACAAAAAGTTAGTAACATTTGCCCTCAAGTTCGAAGCGCAATGTTGAAAGATTTTGTTCCGAAATAATTGGGAGTTAAAAGATTTTCAAGACAAGAATGGATACATCAAAACACAGAAATGGTTAAGCCTTTATTTGATTTGGAAGATGATCAATTTGCGATAAAAGCTGATTGAACATATTTTTATTGTCAAAAGAGTTCAAACAATATGGTTCAATGAAAACTTTATAGCGGTCATAAAAAAAAGACCTCTAGTCAAATCTCTTGTCATTACTTCTTCAAACGGTCGTTTTATAAATGTTTATGGCGATAACGCTGCTACTGACAATGATGCTCTTTTTATGGAAAAAGTTCTTGAAAGCGATAAAGATCTGAGAGATCTTCTAAAGATAGATGATCTTGCGATATTCGATTCGATTAAATAATGTATTGCTAGATTGAAAGCTGTGTATGGTTAAAATTGAAAAATAGCTACTTTATCTTTGTAAAAATTCAGTCTCGACATTCAAACAGCGTTAATCATAAAGTTTTTGTAATGTTTAAGCCACTCTCAAAAAGTTTAGATGATATTTCCTGGGTTTGTAGCTGTAAAATGGGCAAAAGGATTCTAGGATGCTGTATTCATATTTCAACGGTATCAGATATTCAAAATAATCCGACTCGAACAAAAAAAATAACTTAATCTTATATTAAAAAGATTAATTCATTTTTTTTTTGGATATTTTCTTTTTTATGAATAAAAATTTAAAAAAACAAATGTTTCTTTTCTTTCAACTATTTGGTCCTTTAAAGATTTGCAAATCTCCCCCTTCCCCCCCCCTGATTGCCTATACCTGATTTTATTTAGTGAATTCTAAGTAAAAAATAAACAAAATTGCAAATTTTCAGACACAGGAAATTAGGGGGCCGTTGTAGGCGAAAATCCTAAAAGATCTGGCATACCTCTTTTTGAAATTAATTTTAACGTTACAAAAGTACTTTTTGAAGCACAAGGTTTTTTTTAAAATATAAAGCATTACATTTTTCCTTTTCTGAAAACTTTACAAATGTGGTCAGGATGCATGCAATTACCTAAATTGTCACAGTCGAGCCGGTTTGCTATAAAAAATAAAAAATTATAAAAAGAACCTTAATTTAATTAGAAAATAGATTTTAAGAAATGGCTTCTAATATTTTGTCATTTCTAATTTTACGATACGGTTACGATATAAGATCAACAACTACAGAGCTGATACATTAGTAATATTAGGTGGGTTTTATAAACAAGATAATTTTTTGTGGCCTTATAATGGTGATGGTAACTATAAATCTATTTTTAAATATGATATCATTATACAGTATACTAAAGATCACATTTTTCATAAAGATCTGTAAAATTAAAAACAACAATATTCTAAGTTTATTAAAGTTTATTAGTCTTTCAATTTTAAGATAATTGAGATATGGTTACGGTCACAAATTAAAATTGACAGTTGACGTTTTATTTATATAAAAACCACTCTTTGAAAAAAAATAGATACAACCATTTCAATGTTAATCATTTAATATATCATTTAGTATATTTTGATTAAACAGTATCATAAAACTCTGTCATTTTTAGAATGACTGTTCAAGAAATAAAAAAATTAAGCTTGATCATATTTTAATCAAAGATACTATACATTAGAAATTAAAAACTTTTGACAATCGCATCACCAAGCAAATTTGATTTTTATTTTTGAATTAAATTAAAAAAAACTAAATTTTTATCGATAATAATACAATTTATTTATGAATAGTTAAATTGATATAAAACTTCAAATAATCTTTTTTCAGTGAGTTCATGCATGAAAAAAATATTTGCATTCTAATTTACAAAAATTCAATTTTTAAAACTAGATAAATTAAAAACATTATATTTTTAAACATAATTTAATTTTTAGCCAAAAATTTGAATTAGAAAATTCAAAAAGAAACATTTTATTTATAGTCTGAAACATTAAACTTTTAAAGAAATTAAATCTTTTTTAGGTGATAAATAGATAATTATTAAAAATGCGCCATAAATCCAAAAATAAAAAGCGACCTATCTCGATTTTAAAATTTTTAATAATCCTTCCATGCTTAGCACATTCTTTATTAGCCTTTCTGCATATTGAATAATTTTGACAGGCTTTTAAATGAAAAAATTATTGTTGATACACATTAGAATTGACTAAGGTTTACTGAAAAGTCTTCATCAGTAACATTTAAAAAAAAGAGTTTTTTTCTTCGTTTTTTTATTTCTATATATAAAAATATTTTATACAGTCAGACCTCGATTTTGGAAACTTTCAAAGGAAAACAAAAAAAAGTTTAAAAAAACGAATATACACAAAATCGAGGCCTCGTTTTTGTAAAATTAACTTTACAAAATCGAAACTTCACAAATTTGAGGTTTACAAAATCGAGGTCTGACTATATATAGAAATAAAATCAATGTATTTTTCTTAAGTTAATAATGAAAAATAATCAGATTTAATTGAATACCAATTTGCTACTGTTAAAGTCCGAAATCGAATTTTTTTATTTTGGATTATAGATCAAAATAAAACCTTAAGATACAAATTTGATTCTTTATTCAAAAAAAAAATATGGGCCTAATTCTAATGCAAATTCTGTATACCTCTTTATGTTCTTTTCATAGCTTGAGCAAAAAACCTCTCCCTGCTTGGCGAAAGTTGATTTCTTGTGAATATTTTAAATTAGCTTTAAATAAATACTTAAAAGAGTTTTTCAGTAACTTGAAGCTAAAAATGTTTATTTTACATTCTTTGCCATTTTTCTAATGAAATGAAGAAAAATAAAAAAAGAAGGACAAAGAAAGAAAAAATTGATTGACATTAGATATTTAAAAAATTTTTAAAATAAAAAACTTTTCTTTTCAGTAAAAATGAATCGAGTTTTCTTTGTTTAAATATTTTATTTGAAACTTCCGAAAAAATAATAAATAATTTTTTCTTAAAATGAAATCAAGCATTTTTTTATTAAAAAATCAACTTTTTTTTAATATTTATTTCAAATAAAATAAAATTTTTATTTGATTTAAAATAAAATATGTAAGATGATTTGTTGTAAAAAAATATAAAGTGCTTTTCTTCTATTATTTTCAAAAAGTCTTAAGAATAATTGTTAAGCTTCAAAAAATTTTTTTTATTATTATCATTTTTGGCCTATTTTTAAAAACCACGATTTAAGTTTCAAGGTTAATCAACAGGCTAGTGCCCATATCTATTGCTAGACTGATTAACACTTCATTTATTCAAAATTATTAAAAAAAGATTTTTTTTTTAAAATAATACAATTTTCCAAAATCCAAAAAAAATAAAATAAAAATCTTAAAAAACAAATGATTTTAATTTTAAATTAAATTTATTAAATATTTTTGCGGCTTCTTCATAAATCAGGTTAATGTTATTAAACATAGACAACTTAAATGTACTAAATCTAAGTACTAGTTTGTTAACAACAAATTTATTTGACAATCTTGAAAATATGTATTTAAATGTCTTCTCACCACTACTTGTTTTTGAGCCACATTCAATTATTTGGTCCTTATTTCTTAAATCATATTTCAGATTTCTGGTCTCATTTTTGACCAATTCTTCTTTCAAAAGTGGCGGTGAGTTAGAAAAATTTATAATTTTGTAAGAAAATGTTAACATTCTCTCTAAGGCTCTATGCTGAAAAGCAAATAGACCATATTTTTCTAACAAATTATTTAAATCATTAAAATCCGCTGAATTTAGATTAATTTTAAGTAACTTATAAATACACAAATAAAAGCAATTCGACAAACGTTGTATTGCTTCTTTGGAAAAATATAAGATTAGTGTAAAAACATAATCAAAATAGGGTAAAATAAATGTTTTAAAAAATTGAATCTTAACTGAAGTACATAAATAAAATAATCTTTTGATGGAAAAAAGTTTTTTATTTACAGAAAGACAGACTTCAGAAACAAGTTTCATGAAATTTAATTTATTATCAATGGTAAAACCTAAAAGTTTAAACTCACTAACAACATCAATAGAAGCGCCCTTAATTTGAATTTTTTTAGGGATTTCAATTTTTTTTTTTGTAAAAATCATAAAAAATGTCTTATTCCAATTTATATCGACCTTATTAAAATAACACCATTCATTTAAATCCTCAATTATTTTTTCAAAATCTTTCAAAATTTCTTCTAATTTTTCCCCAGATTTTGCTAGGGTTGTGTCATCAGCAAAAAGCTCAATAAATGCCCTTAAAATACATAATGGGAGGTCATTTATAAAAATTAAGAATAGAAGAGGACCAAATACAGACCCCTGTGGGACTCCATATTTTAATTTACCTGGTTTTGAATGAGTATTTTGTAATTTGACTATTTGTGACCTATTGTTAAAGTAATCAGTCATTAACCCTAAAGAGTTATTATCGAAACCATAGTGAAATAATTTTAATAGAAGAATTAATGAGTCTATTAAGTCAAAAGCCTTTCTTAAATCAATAAACAATGCAAGTGCTATAAGCTTTTGATCAAGAGCATTGTTTATGAATGATATAAATTCATGAAGGGCTGTTTGACAAGAAAATCCAGTCCTAAAACCATGTTGCCCCTTAAAGAAAATTTTATTGGATTCAAAATATTCTAAAATTTGTTTAGCTAATAACTTTTCAAACATTTTAGCTATAGGAGAAAGGACAGATATTGCCCTATAATTATCTATTTGAGATTTATCTCCTTTATTTTTATAAAGTGGGGTAACAATCGCTATTTTCCAATCTTCTGGAATTTTTTTAAATTCTAAGCAATTATTAAATAATTTTAAAAGAATCGGAGCAAAAATTTCTGGCATAGCTTTCAAAACTTTTGTGTGAATGCCAATATAACCTGGTGAACTTGAACTTAAAAGTTCACTTATTGATTTTTCTACCTCTTTTAGCTCAAAGAATTTAAAAGAAAATCCCGGGGTCTTAAATGTGTTATTTTTTTTAAATTCTTTAAATTTTTCAAAAATATACTTCGAAGATTCATCTTCGGTTGAAAAAGAAGATGATTCAACGTTAGTAAAATAATTGTTAAACATCTCAACTTGTTCAGGAATTGAATTAGCACTTACCTCACCGTACTGAATATTTTCAGGACAGTCATCAAATGCTAAATCACTCCTTATTTTAATTGAAGATCGATAAAAACTCCAAAATTTTTTAGAGTTTTTAAAATCATAAGATGTTTTATTTTCGAAAAATTCTTTTATTTTTTTCTTATTTAAATTTTTGAATTCTTTCCTGGCATTTTTGTATTCATTTAAATTTTCCTCACTCTTATCTTCCATTAGGATATGATGACAATAATCCCTATACTTTTTTGCAGAGTTTAACTCCTCATCAAACCAAGGAGAATAATTTTTTTCTTTTTTTTTTCCTTAAATTTCTTTAATGGACAGCATAATTCAATGGCTTCTAATACCTTATCCTTTACAAAACCCCATTTATCCTCTATATTAGGATACTTGTCTATTTGAGTCATGAAAAAGGCAGGAGAGAAAGTAAGGAATTGAGAGGAAATATGAAAATTTTACTTTAAAATACTTAAGGAAATTAAGGATTTTCAAAGATATGGGAAGTTTAAAAAACTATCGAACCAGTTTATTGTTTTTTTTCTTAACGTCTTTGCTCACTGCGCGGATGATATTTTGAAGGGTCAAGATTTCCAGCCGTTGAATTTGTTTTATTTTTGAAGCTTTTTTAAAGGAATTTCAATTTTAGCTATGTAATTTTTTATATTAATGCATTAAAATTAAAAACAAAGTTTTTAAAGAGCTCTCTGATTTTGATGTAGTCTATGCGTATGTTTTAAAAATTTTTTGTGCACCGACCTAAAACATGGATAGGATAGTTTTTTAAACTTACCATATATTAGCCTATGCATAGGTAAATTAAATTTTTTTGCGGTTTACTTTAATCGTGCGATTTATAGAGTTTACAACAAACATAACAAGGCATTTTTTGCTCAATCTCTAAATGGGCTCCAAAAAGTTTCGTGCAATTCAACTATTTAACTATTCAACAATTATCATTGGGAATTTTTCCAAAAAAAGGAAATATGTAACATTACTAATTTTTACATGTTAGAAATGTTAGTGGTAGTTTTAAAAGTCTAAGATCAACCCAACATACTGTCCCGAATCAGCTATTTTTGGCAAATTAAGATAATTAAAAAATTGTCAAAATCCAAAGAGCAAAAAAATAAATATGTAACAAAAATTCTATTTGTTAGTATAAATCCTAACATCTTTTAATTTGGAAATTTTTGATTATCTTGATGAATATTTGAAAGTGAATTTTCATACTTTTCAATTTTTTTAGAACATTTCGTTAAAGTCAACGGAATGTTCGAAATGCTCAAACATGTTTCTGTAATACCCTTCTACACCCCCACTTATAAGACTACCTCATTATATTAATATAAATATTTTGTTTTTTATTTTAAATAAAGTGAGATTCGTCTATCTAAAACTTGTTTTATTTCTTTTCCCTCCCGCCTCCTACTAAATTGGTGATAGCGGTAAACTCCTATTTTTAAAAAGATTAAGCTTATTTTTTTTGTCAAGAAAAATAAAACGTGAAGCGTGGTTGCATATTACAACACGTTCACAAAGAGTTTTAGGAAAAAGGAGGGATTTAAAAAAAAAAAAAAAAAAACACGTTCTTGTTTTCAATTAGAAAAATGAACAAAGTTGATAGTTTTTCATGTTTTAGACCGAAACAAATTTTTTATAGCGTGTAGTGTACAGCTATATTTGGTTTGGTTATTTGGCGCAATAATCGTATTGTAGTTGTTTTCAAGTTTTGGTATTTTTTTGTTCGGATTTTTATTGATAGAAAATCACAATGAGCGTTCAATCGAGCGCAGACGCGAACAGAGTTATCTTATCGATCTCGATCGAACGTTAAATAAAATTGTTAAATAAAAACACGATGCTCAGAGATGGTTGGCAGCTATGAGTGACACACACACGGATAAAACACCACCGAACCCGCCTGGAATAGTAGAGGATTTTGAAGTAGTTACGGCCGATGCTGAGTCCTAAAAAAGTGTTACATTGCTCCCAAGACATCAGGAGATGTCTTCGTTATGGGAGGGAGTAATGTAATACCCTTCTACACCCCCACTTATAAGACTACCTCATTATTTTAATATAAATATTTTGTTTTTTATTTTAAATAAAGTGAGATTCGTCTATCTAAAACTTGTTTTATTTCTTTTCCCTCCCGCCTCCTACTAAATTTCCAAAAAATGTTTGTACAGTTCGAAAAACGAAATTTTTTTATGTTAATTCACATTCGATAGTATGAAAATTCACTTTCAAATATTCATCAAGATAATCAAAAATTTCCAAATTAAAAGATGTTAGGATTTATACTAACAAATAGAATTTATGTTACATATTTATTTTTTTGCTCTTTGGATTTTGACAATTTTTTAATTATCTTAATTTGCCAAAAATAGCTGATTCGGGACAGTATGTTGGGTTGATCTTAGACTTTTAAAACTACCACTAACATTTCTAACATGTAAAAATTAGTAATGTTACATATTTCCTTTTTTTGGAAAAATTCCCAATGATAATTGTTGAATAGTTAAATAGTTGAATTGCACGAAACTTTATAGAGCCTCTAAATGAGGAATAAAATTAATTTGAACGCTAATTAAATTCGATGTTTCATTAATAACTTCATTCTCACTTTCATCACTATCATCATCGGTTACATCAGACTCTTCAGGATCCTACGATTTCTTTTATCCTTCGTCGTCGCATGTAAATCAAGCAGAAGGTATCTTTCTTTTTACCCAAACTAAATTATCGTTTACAAAATATTTAGATGGAAAGTAGGCATTGATCACATACAACTGGCCCATGTATCTAGTTTTTGTATGAAATGTTTCGTCAGCATGGAAATAATTTGATTTAGCTAAAGTTTGTAAACCAGTTTGTGAACAAAAACCCAGAGATCTATTCTTTTTATCGTTATCAAAAAAAAAGAACTTATCATCACTTCCATTTGATGTGTACTTGTCATTAACAACAATTTCCTCAATAGATGAATATCGAACACTTTTGTTAGATTTTGCTTTTATTTTTTTTTAAACAAGACTTTATTTGATGGTAGTCAGGGAGTGATGTTTATGATGTTCTATTTTTTGAAACGACCAATGGTTCTTTTATTTCGTTTGTAATTGGATCGGTTTTCAATCTGACAGAGGCAAAATACTTTGGAGTCGAGCATCGAAATAAAGCGGTGATTTTGGCTTTTGTTTTTAGATGGAATAAGCGATTTTGGTATCGAACTGATACATTTTTTAAATTAAATAATAAATCAATTTCTTCCATATTCGATTGTATTTTAATTATTTGTAATTGAAAAAAATAATTCAAAATTATATTACATATAATAGTTTTAAAATCCGGAAAAATTTCATGGGGAAAATGTTTATTTAAAACTGCTTTTTTAGCTCTAATTCTCAAGGTAGGGAAAAAAAGACCAAACCGAAATACTTTTCTGTTTAGTCCTTCACATTTTAAATTATACAACTATAAAATTTAAATTATCATTAAATAAAAAATGATAAAAATCGTCAATCTTTCACTGAAGATCATCGATGAATGGTTGGCTATTCCTTCGAATAACTTTTTTCTTTAAATTTTCTTCGATGATCCATCAAAATTGAGTTGCCTAGGCGGATATATAATATTTAGTTTAAAATAAATAATTATCTTGATTTTATACACTAAAAAAAAGATTTAAAAGATTCTTTTTAAAGCTAAATTTTTCGACATTAATTTCATCTTAGCTGCCATTAGAGTTTATTTGTAAAAAAATTCCAAAAGGAACGAAGCATGCCGTTCTGTGACCCGTGGCGGTATCTGTTATTAATTTGTTAAAACTAAGAGAAATAAATCAGGAAGTTAAAATTCGGGGTCGACGTCGGTTGACGATACCCTTAAACATAATTAATTTTGGCTCTATATCAAAATAGCTTGGTTTAAAATAAATTATTCAATTAAGCTCGTTTAAAAAAGCTTTCTTTCCTTATTATAAAAAAAGCTAGTTCAAAATAGCTTAATTAAGTGTCAAAAATAGCGTGTTTATATTAGCTAATAGATTATGTTTTTCTATTTTTTTCTTTTCAATTTTTTTTCAAAAAATGAACATAGAAATTTTAAGCTCAAATTTTAATTCTCTCAATCTAACTTGCGAATCAGATGGGTTAATTCTATTATCACAAAAACAGAAACCGCAATTGTGTCATAAAAATTACTTTTATAGAGTTTCTTCATCAAGCACAAACGGTGTTATTTAGCGATGTATTTTTAAAGGCTGTAATGTTAGGTGTTCAACTAGTGGTGACAAAATTGGCGAAAAATATCGAGTCACATTAGACGAGACCCTTAAAAATTGCCACGCAAACTAGAAAATTTAGAAAAAAGACGACTTCAAAAGCAAAAAGCGACATTTTCAGATGAACCAACACGTAAAATACAGTACAAATTAAAACTAACTTGTACGCATTTTGTTCTTCAACTCTTCCTCAACTCTTCCTCGACTCTTCCTTGACTCTTCTTCGACTCTTCCTCAACTCTTCCTTTCCTCTTCCTCTGAAGAAAGCATTTAATAAA
>NTPY01000455.1:113747-139586 GCA_002922825.1 Brachionus calyciflorus | reverse complement strand
CCAAAGGACTCGACTTACACCACTCGGCCATGCGCTCACTAATGAGCTCATGCTCATGAGACCTGACATCTGAAATCCAAAGCATCAAACAATTTTCGATTATAGGAAACCGCGCATTACTTAATCTTTTAGATTGAATATCGCGTATATTTCCTAGCTTAAAAAGTTTATGTTCAGATGAGAGAATATCTGAGATAGTCGAACGACCAATATAAACATTAAATTTTTCTCTAAAATAAACAGCTGTATTTAGCTGATTTGGTTTAGACTGAGCTTTATGATAGTTGATAATCTCTCTTTTCTGGTCAAGAGTTAAATCTGTTCTTAATCTTTTAGGATTATTATTATTTTGTTTAAAAATTTTTCTATTTATTGTTTAACTTAGCGCTTTTGATTAGCATTCATTTTTAGTAATAATAAATCAAAATTTTAAATACAGTTGAATATATATTTAGAAATGAATCAACAAAATTAAAACCAAATTTGTGTACAAAAAAGAAAAAAAAATTTTAATTATTTTTTTGTCATATTATTAAATTCAATTTGCATTGTAAATTATTATAAGCGAATTAAATTTTTATGTCGTACAATCAAATTAGTCCGACATAAAAATTCTATTATAAAGAGTTTAATTTTAATTAAAAAGGTTTAATAGGTAAAGGGAAACAGTTTTTTTGTCGGATTTTCAAAATTTCCGGATTATCGAGGTCCGTAATATCGAGGTTAGACTGTAATTATAAAATTTAATAATATTGTAAATTTCTTAGAGTTAAAATCGTTTTTTAAAAGTTTTAGAAAAAATTAAATTTGTAAATATGAACAATTTGATGACTATCTAACAATGATCTTAATAATTATTTCTTTATTTTTATCTTTTTAAATTCTAGAAAAAAAAGGAACATCCTAAAAGAGGCCGTTTCTCAATTAATGTCTGAAATTCCAGATATTTTTATCAAGGAGAAAACTTAGAACAAAATTTTAATAATAATGATCAAAATCAAGAATCCTTTGAAAATTTAGAAGAAAATTTTAAATAATAATCGAGTGGGAAACTTTAACGATAATTTTGCATCAAACATTCAAAATGGAGGAAATTTAGACCATTTTATTACCCAAACAAAAAGTGTTCATAACAACAAATTTAATTCCACTATGACTACCTACAAAATAGGATTTTGTCAAAACATGTCAAGTTTTAGAGATGCATTTGATGAGATCAAGTTAGCTTTTGAAAATTTGACTAATGAATTCAGCTCACGGATGGGTCCTAATGACAAAATTCGAATTGTGCTTTATCACGATTCACTCGAGAGACCAATAAGCATTCCATTTTTGAAAAAATCTGACATTACACCACAAGTATTGATTGATAGCTTTGAAAGAGTTGCTCAATCACACAAAGAAGTTAAATTAAATGAGAACAATAATTTAACTGCACATGTCATTATTGCACGTCTTCCATCAGGTTCTGGCCGAAAAATAGTGAATTTAAAGAAAAGAAAGTCTCCATACACAAAGGAAAAAGATAGAATTAAAGTCACATGTGATACGACAAATGAATTTCAAAGATTTTGTGAAAATCAACCTTAGGTTATACCTGTCTTTAATAACGATAATATGTGTGCTTTAAGAGCAATTATTATTGGAAAGGCATATGCCGATAATCATTCATTAAAAAAAGAATTCGTAAAGCCTTTTAGTAGAATTCTACAACAACAAGTGACCAGAATTGTAAAAGAACTTTATTTACCTAATGCACCTTGTGGTATTGAAGAAATAAAAAGAATTTAGACTTATTTATGCAATTAGCAAATAACAATTATTAATTCAGATGGAAAAAAAGATAACAAACCAATATATATTGGTCCTCAAAATAATAAATACATTTATCTTTGTTATATAGGGACACATTACAATATTATTACGTCAATTAAACAATTTTATAATCGTTCGTACTATTGTGATTTTTGTAAAGTTGCATACAATAATTTTGAGTCGCACAAATGTGATAAATGTTGTAAAAGCTGTAATCGAATTAGATGCAATGAATCGATAGTCCAATCTTGTAAATTGTGTAAAATTGAGTGTAAGAGTGAAAAATGTCTTAGAATTCACTCTGAGAGATTTTGTAAAATAGTTAAAATTAGTTAAAATTTGTAAAACTTGCAATTTTTATAAAAACAAAAACCACGTTTGCGCTGAAAACGATAGATGGTGCAAAAATTGTTCAAAGTCGGTAGATGAAGAGAACAGATGTTTTATAAAAAAAAAATAAAGAAAAAAATAATGATAAGGATTTTGGTGGCTTTATCTTATTTGATTACGAAGCGTATCAAATCAATGGCCTGCATGTTCCGAATTTGATAATGGCAAAAAAATATGTGCAAAATGTATCGATGCAAAAGAAGAGTGTGAATACTGTCAGCAAAAGTACACATTTTATGATAACGAAACATTTTGCCATTGGTTGTTTAAACATGAGAACTTTATTGCTGTAGCACATAATCTTAAAGGTTATGATGGTGTTTTTAAACTCAAGTAGATCTTATCTTCATTTCTCCCAAATGATGCAATGCCGAGTGTTCTTGTAAATGGAACAAAAATCTTAAGTATAAAATTTAGAAAATTAAAATTAATTGATTCTCATTCGTTTTTCTCAATGCCATTGTCCGACTTTTCAAGTACCATTAATTTAAAAGAATGCAAAGGACATTTCCCTCATTTGTTTAACTTGCCTGAAAACTAATTACGTAGTTCCCTATCCTGACAAAAAATTCTATGCTTCAGAATTTTTTAGAAGTAAAAAGAAAGCTAAATTCGATAATTGGTACGATTCAGTTTCAAATTCGATTTCAAACAACAATTCTTGGATTATTGATGGAGTTATGTTGTGTTTCTTGCAGAAGGTTGTATGCCATTTAGGAAGATCATTATGGAAAGAACATAATTGACTACAAATGATACTGGAATAGATCCTTTTTTAACATCGATTTCGATCGCGTCTTTATGTCACCACATATTTCGATCAAAAATTATGAAACCTGAAACAATTGGTATTATTCCAGAGAATGGTTACCATCCGGAACACAAGACATCTATCAAATGTCAACTCTGGCTTAAATACTTGTCCGAAAAGAAAAACATTCGTATTCAACATAGTAAAAATGATGGTGAAATAAATTTTGGTAAGTACCGTCTTGATGGATACGACAAAGAATCAAATACTTTCTATGAATTCCATGGTTGTTTGTTTCACGGTTGTCAGAAATGCTTCAAATCAGAAACGTTTAATAGCTTTAAACAAGAACTGATGGGAACTACTTTTGAAAAGCATTCGAAAAGAAGTAGAGAAATACGTAGAATGATAAATGGTGCAAAGTTAATTTAAATTTGGGAGTGTGATTGGGATCGAAGTGACAAGCATGATCCTGAAGTTGGTACCTTTTTGCTCAATGTAAAATTAAAGAACCTTGCTTTGTTTGGTGGAAGAACAAATGGAGTGAAACTTTATCACAAATGCACTAGAAATGAAGAAATTGGATATGTTGATATAACTTCGTTGTATCCATGTGTGCAAAAATATTGTAATTATCCTATAGGTCATCCAGAACTTCATACAGAAAATTTTGGTGATGTAAATAAATACTTTGGAATCATAAAATGTAAAGTTTTACCGCCTCGCCTTATTTTATATTGTATTTTTTATTTATACAAATTAATTGTATTTTACTATAGTTACAATTTTGTATTTTATTTTATTTATTTTTAGTTATTTACTCATAGCAACTAGCTCGCTCACTTAACTACCGAAAAGTATAAAATACCGAACCGAATAGTTAAGAATTCGAGCTCCCAATTTATTCTTTAAAATTTTATTTTTTAACTTTAATTTTTTTAATTCATTTAATTTTAATTCAATAAATATTAAAAACTCTAACCAGCTTTCTATATTCATCCCTCTGACTTATACGCAAAGATCGGCCAATCTAAACGTATAACATTTGGTAGCAGCGAATCACAATTAATAACCTAATAAATAATTTAATCGAGATTTTTACATTACAATTTATAATCGAAACTAAACTATTCAAATATGAGTAATTTAGAAAAAATCGAATCGTCGTCTCAAAACGAACAAACAACTCAAGATAATAACGAACAATCTTCAGATCCTAAGTCGAAATTCTAAACTCAACGAAAAAGTCAGTGGAATAAAATTTTAAACTTGAATTTAAGTAAGAAAACTAGCTTACAAATACGACGGCATAATAAGGGTTTACAAAAACTATTTCGAGAAAGCACAAGAAGTTGCTAAAAGCAGTCTCCAGTTGAAGAACGCAGAAGACTAATAAGCATCCAGGAAGAAGAATATAAAAACCTCCTAAATGCAGTAAGTGAAACATCAGCCCCTGAAGACGAATTAAATGAAAAAGATGAACTTTTCTTTCTTCGAGCTGACCAGTCGCATCTCAAGTTTCAATTGTCTCAAAAAGATGATTTAATAAAAGATTTGGTTGATTCTATTGTGTTTTATACACTTTGGGTTACAATCTTGAAAATAATATTTAAAATGATTGCAACTTTCAAATTTTTTTGAAATAAAATTATTTGGCGGTTACATTTGCAATATGAGCCGACATTGCGAATTAAATAAATCAGCTTTAATCAAAGTGATTTAATTTTAATTTTTTTTTTTAAGAATTTTTTTATTCTATAAAAAATATTTATTAATTTAGGTTTAATTAAAGGCTTTTAGTGGTGAATTTTTAAGAAAATGCTTTTGACCAGTTGAAAAAAAATTAAAAATTTAATTTTAAAAAATTTGAGTTTTTTCGATTTTGAGATTCCTGAAAAAAATTTTTCAATTTTTTTGCGACTAAAAAAACAAATTTTTGGCTACAAAGATTCTTATGATCTATTTATTCACATAAATCAACGTTATACTATTTTGTTAAAAATTAATAATTTTGATGAGTTTTACTGTAGAAAGAAGATCGAATGGTACCTCAAATTTTGATGTGTCTAGTCTTAATCAGCATTTTTTTGTAAAGCTTTCGGTGATTTCAAGGTATTTTCATATCATAAAAAATTAATAATTTACCCCATTTCGATGGTTTAGCAAGGCAAAATATTTAAAAGGATTTTACATAAACGCCGAAGGGGACAGCTCTTTTTACTTGAAAAAAAACTCTGTTCCAAGCTTTTCTTTAACACTAAATAAAGGTCTGAAATGTCAGGTGGAAAATTCGCCTTTTAAATAAACATTTTATAAGATCTTTTTTTTCTATTCGTTAAAAATAGGTGATAAAGCGACTTAAGCAGTCAAAGGTAGAATCCCTGAATTTTCCGATTGCTTCAAGTCGTTTGATGGAGGACCTTCGTTTTGAATAAATTAGCAAACTAAGTAAACAAAAAAATACACTAATGTATAATGCAAAAGTTTTTTGTCAATTTTCTTTTAGTTTTCTCTGAAAATTTGCACAAAGTTAAAAAAGCAAATTAGAATTGAACAATTGTTCACCTGTTGGCAATAATTTTTTTATTGCCAAAAGTAATTTACGAGCTTTGCAGAGATATTTTGCGGTAAAAACAAAAAAAAAGAATATTGTCAAAATACTTTAAGATGCCCATTAAACTCAATATGATTGTAACGACTTAAGATATACGTCGTAGTCTGTTATTAATTAATTTTTAATTAAAATTTAGAACGTGAATTTCTTTTTAAAAATTTTTACGAATTATGTTCGATCGTTTAAAAAAAATTAATAGCAAAGAAAATTTCTTATAAATATTTCGTTATAATTTTTTCGGAAAGTAGCTTTTTAATAAAATGAGACATAATCAAAACAAAATGACGAAATAAAAATTGAAAGTTTCTGGACTTAGCTCACTCTTGCATCGGTGTCGGATCAAAATAGCAAAAGGTGAAAATAGCATAGGTCATAATAGCAAAAAGTTAAAATTTGTAAAATAGTCTGATCAAAAAAGCTTTTATCAAAATTGCAAGATCGAAATCGCAAAAAAAATATTAAAATAAATGTCTAATAAGATGTTAAAAATATTAAAAACTTTAAATCCTATTTGTCCAAAAGTGCCAATAATGATAAAAATGAGGCATATAAATGAACTATACATATGAGAAATTAAATGCATCAGAATCGATGTAAATTTGTGTTTTTGACGTGATTGTTATAAATAACGCTTGATATATAGTTTAGGATCAATTAAAAATGTAAATTTTTAGATCTTGAAAATTTTTTCCTTTTATTCCATTTACTAATTTCATTAAATTTTTTTGAACTTTGCTATTTTGATTTAGTTATTTTGACACTGCTATTTTTATAAAATGCTATTTTGATAAAGCTATTATGATCATTTTATTTTAATAAGTGCTATTTTAACATAGAGCCTCTTGCATCCCATATATAAAGAATTGACATTGTCGCTATCTTTTCTGTCCATATTTTGTCTATACACTCAGAGCTTTTTTTTTTTATTAATTTCAATAATTCGAGTTTTTTTTTGTTTGTTCTTGTGTCAACGAGATTCTCGATTACTTATTTTGGGAGTCTTTTCAGGATTTCTGGTACAATTTCTTTCAATTAGTCAAAGGGTCGTGGCCCTCCTTTTGCGAGTTCTCTGTCTAGCCAACAGTTTTCAATACAATTTAAATCTGGACTGTTAGCTGGCCACTTTAGAGACTCTTTTTTTTATCAGTGAACCATTCGGTTACTCTTGAGTACTTAAATGAATCCATAGACCTTTCTACTTTAAAAAATTTGGGTGTAACAATTTTAAATAATTCGGAGTGATTCGAAAAATCTTATTTTATCAAATTTTATAAATAAGATTTTACCTTTTTTAACGTAAATATATGCAAAATCAAATTTTTAGTTAGTATATGCTAAATTTAAAAATCAATTTTTTTAAAATTTTATTGAGGAATCTCAAATCGAAAAAACTCAAATTTTTTAAAATTAAATTTTTAATTTTTTTTCAACTGGTCAAAAGCATTTTCTTAAAAATTCACCACTAAAAGCCTTTAATTAAACCTAAATTAATAAATATTTTTTATAGAATAAAAAAATTCTTAAAAAAAAAAATTAAAATTAAATCACTTTGATTAAAGCTGATTTATTTAATTTGCAATGGCTGCTCATATTGCAAATGTAACCGCCAAATAATTTTATTTCAAAAAAATTTGAAAGTTGCAATCAGTGGAGGAGCTACATTGTGGAGAACTGTGGCTTTTGCCACACCAATTTTAAATTTAGTATGGCCCCGCCACACTAATTTTTAGAAATTTCTCAATTTGTTTTTAAAGTTGATCAGCCGAAAAAAAATTTAGAATAAAAAAACTCAATTAGAAAAAAAAAAACTTTCTTTTTTTTTATTTAATACACCGCTCTCTCATTTTAGATATAACTAATTAGGCCTGATAATAAGAATAAGATTTTTTCTCAAACCCTCAATTCTTTCTAATTAATCTGCATTATTTATTATTGCCAGTTTTAACAACCAATTAATAAAAATTTTTTTCGATTCTTTTTAAAAAACGATAAAAAATTTCAAAAAAAAAATTTTTTTTTTAATTTAATTTTGAAACATTAATCAAAAATTTGCAGCTTAATAATAAAAAAAACAAAATAATCGAAAGAATATTTTTCTAGGATTAGCTTAACTTTCTAAAATTCCGCTATTTTTTTATTACGCTGTTATTTAGGGCTGCACGCTTTGCTTTACTTTCATTTACTTTACCAAGTAAAGTAAACAATCTTCTTTACCAATTTTCTTTTTTAAGTAAATTAACTTAAGTAAAAATTTAATTTTACAAGTTAATAGAAAATTGAAAATTTAATTTTACAAAAAAATAGAAAATTGAAAATTTACTTTTACTAGTAAAAAGTAAAATAAAAATTTACTTTTTTAAAGTAAATTGGAAGAAAAACTGAAAATATTTAGTTTTCCAAGTATCTTTGGCATTCCAAACTAATTTTTGTTGAGTTAAAACCATAGATACTAGTCTTACTTTATTTTTATTGAAATTTACTTTAAAAAAGTAAACTAAGTGACTTTATTCACAACAAAAGCGATTCTACTTTTGATTTGGTAAAATTAGTAGCAGAATTAGCAGGGAATAATAAGTCAAGAAAATTAGATTCGAATACTAGGTTCTCAGGTTCTAATCATGAAGATGTAGACGATTGTCTTTTTAATATAGAGCAAGGTTTTATAGCTTCTAAAATAGAAGAAGAGGATAAGCTTAATGCGGTACTGAATTTTGTTGATAAGGTTCCAAGTCAGATTTTAAGGAAACATATTACAAGTTTTAGCTCTTGGGCTTTATTTGAAAGGGAATTAAGAAACACCTTTACAAAAATTAACAAAGATCATTGAGTTAGGTCACAATTAGCAATTCTTAAACATAAGGAAAGCGTACCATTTGAAAATTACGTAAATAAGTTCTATCAGCTTACGAATATGCTTTCTCGTATGGCTGACGATGAAAAATTCTTTTATTTTAAAGAAGAATTAAGGGATAATACTAAGAGAGAGGTCACTATTCTTTAAGCGAAACTATTCATTTGGCAACGCAACTTGAACAGGCAAGGGAAGGATTTGCAAACATTAATTACTTAAAACATAAGAAACCGGATAAGTTCAATAATAAGTTTGCATCACAAAAAATAAACGATAATAAAACTTCGTACGTACGATAATAAGACTAGTAATTATAAAAAAGAAAATAACTCTAAAACTCAAGGAAATAAGGCTGAACATAAATCATTTGATAAGAATAAACAAAAACCTTAAACAAACCCAACTGCTATATGTAATAGATGCAAAAGAAAAGGACATTACGCGAATAACTGTTATGCTAACTTAAATAAAGTTAATTCATTAAATGTGTGCAACGATTCAGAAGAAAAAATTTATATAGTTTATCTCGATTACTCAGGACCAAAGAACATTTGTTCGATAAAAGGACTTGTTGATAACAAACTTATGAAAATAGGTTTAGACTGTGGTGCAACAAACTCTATAATGAACCACATGACCGCTATAAACAATAATATAGAAATTTTAAGAAGTGAACTTAAAATTAGAACAGCTTATGGCATAGTTAGCGAAATAAGTGGAATAACTAGACCGCTAGAAGTAAATATTAGTGGCCATAAATTTAATATGCAATTCTTGGTTTTCGATCATGAAGATCATGACGTCCTAATAAGTTTAGACTGGTTTAAGAAAACGGGATGTGGAATTTTTCCGTCACAAAGTTTCTTAGAATTCAAAGACGATATTTCAATTGATAATGAAAATTTTTCTATCGTTACTGACGAAAAAACAGAAAAAATTTACCAGACTGATATTGAATTAGGTAAAGACTTATACTGGGATTTGTCCCAAAACAATATTGCGAATTAAATCCTAGCGAAAAATTAAAATTTAACTCTTTAGCCAATAGTGCAAAGGGAATGTTCGCTAAATATTTAGATGAACTTGGGCAATGTTCTGTTAGAAAACATTACATTAGATTAGAAGATAAGGATATTGCACCTATCTACACAGCGCCCTATAGAATTCCTCAAAATGAGAGAAATTTCTTAAAAGAAGAGATCGAAAAAATGGTAGAGGCTAAAATAATTAGACCCTCTAGATCTCCTTGGTCTTCTCCAGTAGTTGTCGTGGGTAAAAAAGACAAATCTCGACGAATTTGTGTCGATTATAGAAAATTAAAACATGGTTATTGGCAAATAGCTATGGATAAAGAATCTATAGAAAAAATAGCTTTTTCTACACCGGACGGTCATTATGAATTTTTGGTTTGTCCTTTCGGGTTAAAAAATGCACCGATAGATTTTAGCCGAACAATGAATGAACTCTTTGAAAAGTTAAAATTCGTTGAAAACTTTTTGGACGATATCACTGTTCACTCAAAGACGTTTGATGAGCAGACTTTGCAATTTTTATAGGCGTTTTGTACCTAAATTTTCTTACATAGCCCAACCAATTTTTATTTTATTAGCTAAAGAAGCTAAATACATTTGGTCTAACGAATGTGAAAGAGCATTCTAAGAACTAAAGGACGCGCTTTCGAGTTACCCAGTTCTTAGAATTATAGACCCGAACAGACCTTTAAAGGCTTACACCGATGCATCAGGTTTCCCATGTCAAAATCTCAAAGGCGTTCTCCTCGAGAATGTTGGTGAGGCGTATCTCTTTAATTCTCAAAGAGATCTCGTTTTATTCGAAACAAAATTTTTTTAAAAAATTAATTCGCAAAAATCTCTGCGTTTCTCAATCTTTTCTACGGTTATTCGTATGGTATGGTATGGTATGGTATGGTATGGTAAAGATTTGACCTTAGAAACTATTAATCCAATAAAAAAATTTAAACCATTCGATTCGGATTTTACAATTAATTTGTCTAATAAAAAAATAAAAAAAAAGGACGTGAAGAACAATACCTTTTTAAAAGCATTATTCAACCTACCTTAAGCGATTCAAATAAAAATATATTTATTTTTGATTCTAATCATCAAGAAACTTTGAATGAACAAATATTATCTGATACAGCGAACGATAATATTACAAAATTTTTCTTATAATAATCTAGATAATATTTTAATGCAACCTTCTAACAATGATGAATTAAATGAATTTGAGACTTATTCAAATGATCAAAGTAATAATACCAATGATAGTTATATAGAATCAGACGAGTCAATGAATGAAAGTAATGTCGAAAATAATAATAAAGAATTTGATAAAAGTAGACTTTTTCAAGGCTCGGAAATAGATGTTTCTCAGTTTCTTTTTATGCTATAAAAGCTAAACATAAATTAACCGATAGTGCTTCAAATGACATTTTGAAACTTATAAAAATTATTCTGCCAAACAACAACAATTGTCCAAAAACCCTAAATAAATTTGAAAAAAGCTTTATAAAATCCAACACAGCTGAGTATTTGGAAATTTGTCACTTGTGTTTGCATAAAAATAATATAAAAAGCTTTGAATACTTTTAAAATAAACCAAGTGTTTGGAGTACCTGTAATATTGAATTCTCGACTTTAGTAAGATTTGGAATAAAATCTCAATTAATTGAAATTTTACAAAATGAGATCAATTTCGATCAAATAAGAAAAAATGTTCAAAAAGCTCGGTCAAAAGTTAGTCACGAAATAGAGACTGCTCTTGACGGAAGCGTTTATCAAGAAGCATTAAAGCAAATCGACCAAAATAAACTCATCATTTCATTGAATCTAAATAGCGATGGCTGTCCATTAATAAAATCAAAGAATTATTGTCTATGGCCATTAACAGCAACAATTACTGAGTTAAATCAATCAACTAGAGAGAGTTTTCAAAACATTATAATTTTAGGTATTTTTAATTTATTGTATTATATTCGACGTGTTGTAAAAATTTAACGACCATTAATCCAAAAATATAAATATTTTTTTTAAATACTGCGTTGCTAGTGAATTAACGTCCGTTTCCATGCTTCATTTATTTAAGCGACCGAATACAACGTTAATTGTCTGGCAGAGCAGTATCAACAAATAAATATTTTTTCTTTTTATGTAATTTAAATGATCAATTTTTTTTTCCAAAAGTGTTTCTAGATTTAAAAATAAATTAATTTTTATAGGCTTTTGGTTAACCAGCGAAAAACCAATCTATGATATATTCTATGATTTTGTTACAAACGAGTTGCTTAATCTAGTTAGTGAGCAAAGTATCAGTTTAAAAGGTAACTAGAAAAATCTACTATTATTTTAGTCTTCAATTACAAAAAATTAAGTTTTCGAAATTTTGCTATTTTTTATGTAATTTAAATTAATTTTAACAAATTAATCTTTTGTAAAATATCTGAATTTAGTATAATTTTACAGAAGATTTTTTTTTTGTTAAAGAATGGCTTAAAATTTTATATTAAAATTTTTGTTTGACTTGAAATTTAAAAGTAGGACTAGAGACTATAATTTGGAACACAATTCCATAATAAGTTAGCTGCACCAAATCATAAACCTTAGTTAAGATTTGGCTGTTTTTGAGCCTTAATAACTCATGTCTATTCTGATAAAAATATTCCGAAAATATTTTGAATTATAGAGTTAACCATTCTTTATAAAAATTGGTTTTGATTTTGAGCAATTTGATTCATAATAAACTAAATAAGGATTACTTAAGTTTCAGAAAAACGAATTATTTAACGAAAAATGACTAAATATAACGTTTTCTACAAAAATACTTCAAAATAAAATATTGTTCTAAAAAATCGAAACTATCTTCGCTATTTATTCTCATTATATATTTTAATTTTTAATCAGAAAATTGTCGGAATCGCTTATCAATTCAGAAATAAAATTTAAAGATACTAATATTAATGATTTGGGGAACCTTAATAAATTATAATTTTTTTTATTTGTAAAATGTTATTATTTTCAATAAAAAAATAACTTAAATTTTAAGACATTATTTATTTTTATTAGGTTTCTCTTTTTTTTTGCGATGACATTGTCTTATCGTAGATTTACCGGCTCGAGCTTCAGCGCTAAATGTTGTTCAGTTTAACGGGTATTTTGGCTGTACCAATTGCTTTAATCGTGGAGAATATAATCACTTAGCAAAAAACCTGGTTTATCCACCGAATCAAGTTAGTACTTTATTAAAATTTTTATATAAATGGTTAAAAATTAAAGTTTGAATGTTGATATATAAATACATTTATTGAGTTTGAATGTTTCCTAGTCCGATCACATAAAAATATTTCAATTTTAACAACTCAAATAAAGTTTAAATTTTTTATCAAAAATGAAATTAATTGACTATAATGCCTAATTTTTCAAAATGTTCAATTTTTTTTAATTATTATCAATAATTAAAAATAAACCTTGATTTATTTTATTCTCATGTGCTTAGATTAAATATTTTACACAATTTTTTTTAGAAAATGGAACTAAAAAAAAAAATTCATTTTGAATATTATAGTGAAATGGCCGAAAAAAGAAAACATGCTTTTTTTGGTATAAAAGGAAAAAGTGTTTTCTCTAGGCTATTACTAAAACGCAGATCTCTGTTTTTTTCGAAAAAACTGACCACTATTTTTTTCTTCAATAAAATTTTATACCAACTCCGGTCGGTCAAAAGTCTGTAGAGAATTTTGAGAGCTTTCAGAAAAAATTATTTTCAACTTTTCCCGACGAGTTTTTAAAAAGTTATTCACCATAAACGACAAAATTCGAATTTTCGAAAAAACTGATCGGTAGTTTTACTGAAAACCACCGAACAAAATAACTCCGGTCACTTAATATTACTTAGAGAATCGGCTAAATTCATTTTTAGAAAAATAAAAAGTTCGATAAATCTAAAAATTATATGGTTTATTCGCAAAAAACAATAGAAATTTATTATTTCGAATTAAAAACCGAAATAGGATGATAAGAATTTTTAATGTGTTTAAAATTCAAAACTTAATTTGAAAAATAATAAATTTTTAAAATTTTTTTAAAAATTTAGGTTTTTTATAAGGAAAAATTACAATATTTCCTGAAAAATACACTAAAACTAAATTCGTCAAATTTTAATGTTTTTAGTATATATTTTAAAAAGTCTAAAACAAAGAATAAAAACTTTATAAAGCTATTAGGAGACAAATTTTTTAAGCTAAAATATAAATTTTATACTCCTGAATCTTAAAAAAAATTCCGATTCAGCATAAAATACTTTTTTATATGGTTATTCATGCCATGTTGAATTAATTAGTTTTTTGCGAATAAACCATATAATTTTTAGATTTATCGAACTTTTTATTTTTCTAAAAATGAATTTAGCCGATTCTCTAAGTAATATTAAGTGACCGGAGTTATTTTGTTCGGTGGTTTTCAGTAAAACTACCGATCAGTTTTTTCGAAAATTCGAATTTTGTCGTTTATGGTGAATAACTTTTTAAAAACTGGTCGGGAAAAGTTGAAAATAATTTTTTCTGAAAGCTCTCAAAATTCTCTACAGACTTTTGACCGACCGGAGTTGGTATAAAATTTTATTGAAGAAAAAAAAAGTGGTCAGTTTTTTCGAAAAAAACAGAGATCTGCGTTTTAGTAATAGCCTTTCTCTAAATTATTAAATGTACCAGAACAAGTTCCTTTTGATTATTTACATCTAATATTACAAGGTCATACAAAATGGCTTCTTAAGCAATATTTTTGTATCAAAAATTCTGAAAGCTATATTGGTTTGTCTAAGTATTTTTAATAATTTTAAAAATTTATAATTATTAATATAATTTTAAGGGACTTTTTTATACGACAAAAATCAGCTTTTGACCAACATAAAGTTTCCGCATAATCTTAATCGAAAATTTAATTTTTTAAGCGAAGATTTAAAATATAAATCGAGCGAATTGAAGCAATTTATATTTTACATTGCAGTACCTTTATTAATAGAGTTTTTGCCACTTGATTATTGGTGTCTTCTTTGTCTTTATTCTTTCTCAGTAAGGATCTTGTATGAACCAATAAAAGAACCAAAAGATCTAACCCTTGCAAAAGACTTAAATGAAAGATATTTTCAGCTTCTTGAAAATTATTTTAGTGAAAATGCATATACTTTTACAGTCCATGCACATTTGCATCTTCATGAACAAGTTAAACTACACGGTCCTCTACAATGCCATAGTACTTTTTTTTTCGAAGTATAAATTCGTATTATTTCAAATTCATTATTTTAAAATTAATTTTATTTATTTATTTAAAGGGGAGTCTTTTTAATCTAAAGAATTTTTTAGCTGGTACCCGTGGCTATCAGAGTCAAATGGTCAAAAAAAATTTTTTGATAAAAAATTACGATAAATTTGTTTTAAGAGATTGTAAATCTAATGATAAATTATTTGAGTTAACTAATAATATTATGAAAAAAAATTCATATAAATCGAGTTATTTATATCTACCGGTGTCAAAGATTAGACTTAATAATGAAGAGTTAGAATCATTTAAATTAAGTTTTAATATTGATCTGGCTCAAGAATATGTATTTTCATCTGATCGATGCAAATATAATAAAATAACTCTTCACACAATTAATTACTCAAGAAAAAGTAAAAGTGATAGCTATACTTTTTGCTATTTATTAAACAATAAAGAACAATTCGGACAAATTTTAAAATTCATAGAATATAAGGAAGAATATTATGCAATTTATAATAGGATTAATATCAAAAAAAATTTAAAATATATTTTTCCAAATATTAATGCATGTTTTAAAGATTTTCTCGACGAGACACTGAATTAAAAGATTTTTTAACTGTATCAAAAAAATTGATTCCTCACTCTCGTTTATCAAATGCTCTGAGATTGTATCGAAATGCTTATTAGTTAACAACGGATCTAATATTTTTATTACTAAGATATTATATGACTACGAACATGATTAATACAATACAACGCACCACGCTATTTTTTTTAATTTCAAAAATTAACGAATGAAATCTTAATTTGAAAGTATAAAAATCACAAATAGACTTTGATCTTTTTTAATTTGTTATATATAAAAACAATAATTTTTTTTTTTAAATTATATTACTTGAAAAATAAAATAATTTTGGTTGAGCTTAATATATCTTAAAATGTCAGAGCATAATCAATACGTATTAGTTCAATTTAACACTCAAAGGACCGGTTAATTTTTTCCAAAAATTTGATTGACTATAACATAGGGTCCAAGAAATATTGTGGCCTGAGAAGTAATAAATATAAAAGTCAATTAATAAATCTTTAAAATGAATATAAAAACATATCATTATGAGGAACGGTTTATGAGAAAATGGAGTTTGAAATTTTGAAAAAGTGTCAAATTTGACACGCCGGTCCTTTGAGTGTTAAAAAAGATAACACATATAGTATAATCGATGATAAGGTCCTCAAGTTAGTAAATCAAAAAAAAGCAAATGTTCAATTTTCCGACGGTTGGTATACGGGTAAAATTATTTACAGAAGTTTGTTTTATTTTAATATTAAAAAAGGCAAAAAACTAATATTATTATGATAGGTTCCAAAAAAAAATGTGAAAAAAAATCAGAAAATATTGGCGATGAAAAGCAATTATCTTCTGATTCCGAATATGAGGCATACAAATCTAAAAAAAATCGAAATAAAAAAGGTTTATTTTTTAAAATCATAGTAAAATGTTTAAAAAAATATTTAATCTAGTTTAAATTTAAATTAGGAGTCGATGACGCAGACAATGAGACTGAATCCGAAGAAATTGCTTCAAGTCAAAATCAAACAGATCAACAGTCAGTAATATCCTCACAAACAGAAGCTCCACGACAACCACTTTCATCTACAAATTCAAACATTACTGCTGTATAAAAAAGTTAAAAAAATTAATTTAAAAAAAAAAAATTATAAATTTTTTTTTAAAGTTATACCATGATATTGCTGAGATTAAGTTCGAAATATTCGAACAAAAACAGACGCTTAAATTGATAATGGAATGCTTGGCTAAAAATAAAAAATCAAATGACGAATACCCGACGTCAATTGTATGAATTTTAAAAAGAAATTTTTAACGTAATCAATCCATTTTAACGAAATTTTGCTATAGAACCTTTTATACACTTTAAAGCAATATGTCGTTAAAATGGAACAATTTCATGGCAATTTCTTTAATATTATTTGTCTTTTTACGTGGGTTAAGACTGTTTCTGAATTTGTTCCTTTTGACTGAAGTCTGTTTTCAATTCGCTTGATTCTAAAGAAAAATACCCACATTAAATTAAAAAAAATAAAATTTTTAAATGATAGAAAAATTTTGGAATCGAATGAATTGAAAGTAACTTTAGAGTATTGTTTTTATTTAAACACATGTTTATGTTTTTAGAATCAATTTCAATTTTTAATAATAAAATATCTTTTTTTTTTATTTTCAATTTTTTTCAGGCAATTAAAAAATTGAAAACAAGAAAAACTTATAAACTTTTCTTATGCGCCATTTATATACTGTCGAAGAAAGAATGAATGGCGTGATAAAAATACCAGGTGAACCTTGTCATTCACGAAGAAAAACTCTAAGTCCCAACAGAGCTGAAATTTTTTAAAAGTATTTATTTATTTTTATTCTCTTTGACAGAGAGTTCAAAACGTTCTGTTAATTTTACATCTTATCCTTTAGTCATTTATTTTTAATTGTTTAAAAAATTATTTAAAGACTGTGTGTTATCAAAAGCTCGCCCATCTGAAGATCAAAAACAAAAGTTATGGTTTGATTGTGTTGACAAAGCTAACAAAAGATGCTACGATACAAAACCGGACGAAGATAAGACAACAAAATAAATCTTCGATCATCATCATTATCAACATGTTTATCAACAAGGCTTTTAAAGTCATTTAATTGAAAAAAAATTTTTTTTTCAATTTTAATTTAAATTTTGTGTTTCAATGTTTAAGTGACCATTGTTTTATTTTAATAATTTAAAAGAAAAAATTTTTTTTTATGTCAATTTAATTTTTTTTTATTTAGTTTTAATCAAAAAATCCACGTGTCAAAACGATACTATAATTGTATTTTTTTCTAAATTAAAATTCATTACATTTTAACCGTATAATTTTCTTTTTTTGGGTTCTAAATTTAATTTGTAAATAAAATTTTAAAAAAAAATGTAATTTTGTTTTAATATACTCAATTCGCCTGTTCTAATTAAACTATAAACTAAAAAAAAAATTTCGAAATAAAACTCCGAGAAAAAAAAAGTTTTGTTTATTTCATCAAAATAAGGTTTAATCACCACGAGAACTCTCGGAGATTTTTAGGAGCTACGAATCATCGAAATGTTATAGATTCTCAATGAGACGCTCGAGAATTTCTCCCGAACAACTCAAAACATTCTCGAAGAGTTCTCAAAGGAGTCTCTTAAGAGGAGTTTACATGGGTTAGCAATCGGAGGTATTCTAACTCAAGGAGATGACGATGGAAGAGAATACATCGTTGCTTGCTATTCAAGACTACTAAACAAACACGAGAAGAATTATACTACCACTGAAAAGGAATGTCTTTCAGTAATAGAGTGCAGAAGAGAGTGACGAAACTACGGTGAAATTGAATTTGTAGTTGACCATTCAGCTCTCCAATGGTTAAGTTCAATAAAAAATCCACAAGGAAGACTTGGTAGATGGTCACTGGAATTGCAAGATGAAGATCTGAAAATAACTTACCGACCAGGAAAAAACCATGGTAATGCAGATGCTCTTAGCAGAGCCGTGATAAATTTCATTGTCGACGATGAAAACAACGAAGAGAATTTAATAAGTCGTGATCCTTATGAAAATGAGTCACTTTATGATTTAATTACTTTGGAAAAGTTACCAAATGGAATTTCAAATAAATGTGCGACTAAAATAAAAAATGTCGCAAAAACATTTTCCTTTGATGGCAAGAAAATTTTAATCAAAAGAAAAAACAATTATTTTGAATATCCAAACAAAGCTTATCGAATCGAAATTATTGAAAAAGCTCATGCTTTCGGTCATTTTCGATTCGAATCAACTTATAATCGAATTAAAGATGAATCCTATTGGCATGGAATGGAATGGATAAAGAAGCTAATAAAAGAATGTAGCGTCTGTCAAAGAAATAATAAAACAATAACAAAATACCATCCAGCTCAAACAACCGAGGTCTCCAAATTTTTTAAAAGAGTTGCTATCGATTTAGTCCTAGGCCTCGATGAAACTGAAGATGGATAGATTGGAATAGTGGTAATTATTGAATTTTTATTTAATTTTCCATTTGCAAAAGGCATTAAATCAAAATCAGCAAGAGAAATCGCTGATATTCTGATCGAAAATATTTCTATTTTCGGTCCTTTTAGTGAACTCTTATCTGACCAGGGTAAAGAATTTTTAAACAAAATTATGTAGGAACTAAAAACAAGTTTAGGTTTCGTCCATATAATAACTTTGGCATACAACCCTAGAACTAATGGTAAAACCGAAAGATTTAATCAAAATCTAATTGAAAGATTCAATTAGATTTTGATTAACTAAGAAAATATTCAGAGTCAGATCGGAAAAACTGGCCTAAATATCTCCCATTTGTTCTATTGGCCTACCGTACCAGAATCCATACAACTACTGGTTTTACTCCTTTCGAACTCATGTTTGGAAGAAAAATGTTACCATTTAAAGATTGGACAAGTAGTGAAAATGATGTTGAAGATGTTATTGCTAGGACTAATGAAATTAAAAATCTTTTTGACTATTCTATCCTATATGCCGTAATATCCATTGAAAATTCTCAAGAAAAGCAAAGAGAAATTCAAAACCGTAATCAAAATACAGTTCATGATAAGATTCCGATAAGACAAACGGTATATCTTAAATGCGAAGACCTCTTAAGCAAACTCGAACCTCGTTTTAAAGGTCCATATAAAATTGTCGAAATAACACGGCGCGGTAATTATAAAGTCGAAAACTCGCTAAAGGAAAAACTCCCAGAATCTTATCCTAGACATAAGATAAAGGTTGTAGAGGACGACCAAAGACTTCCAGAGGATAGCGCTGAAGTCGAAAAAATTATTAAGCACAAAACAATCAATAACGAAAATTTCTATGTCGTAAAATGAAAAAATTTCCCTATGTCTGGATGTTCTTGGATTCCAGAAAAGAACTTTAATACTATGGAAATAATTAATAAATACAAAGATGAATTAAAAGATAACCCTTCAAAGAAACGAAATAGACAAGTTCCTAAACTTAACTTCTTAAATATTTTATTGTTAAGTATTTATTTCTTGATCTATCCTATTTTATGTGAATCACCTTCAGGTTATAAAATAAAAGACGATTTTCAAGTTTGTACTAACATGTACCACTCGAATATGGTTAATTTAAAAACGATTTGTAGTATTAAGCCAAAATCGACTAAAACTGTTTTAAAAAACTATCTTGCTGAATTTAACAGCAGTTTTGGTACTAAAACGACTACACGAAAATTTTTTATAATGGGTAAACTCCAACATCAAGTTTACGGGACAGGGTATCACTGCCTAAAAAAGAAGCACACTCTAACTGCTTCAATGTCTTTTTGGGGTGAAAATTTGAATCACTAAGAACTGCCATAGTCTCACGTGACGTATGCTCTCTTATAGTAAAGAATAAAGAATGCCATGGAAAACCAATGGATTGTGATAACGAATATTGTAGTTTCACAAGCAACCCTCAACCCTCTTTTAGATGGATGTCAGAAATTTCAAACGAAACTTTGTCATGTAACACTTCTCCAAAGTTAATAACTTCAAACTCTTATATATGAAATGATTATCTTTTCAATGGTAAATGCAAAGTTTCAGATCGAGAATGTCAACTCCGTGATTCAATAATCGTTTGGGATGCAACTGTTTATCATGAATGTCCGTTGAATAAAATGAGTCAAGAAAAATTCACACTGACACAAAATACAGACATCATTATAAGTAATAACCTTGCTTTACAAGTTATAGGTTCGACAACAATGTGTGATTTAAATGTTTTGACAACGATTGAAGGCATATACGTAAGTTTTAAAACATATAATTTAATTTCGAATAATGTTGAAAAAGCTAACATAGAAGAAATGAAAGAACTTCTTTTATCTGAATCCGATTTTAAATCTGTTAAGGATATAGAAGAAAAAAATGATTTTTTAATTAGGGAATGTCAAGATTTCAAAAGTCTTCTAAACATTTTCTCAAGATTGGAAGATAGACTTTTGACACACTATCTTAGTGATGGTAGCAAAATAACCCTAAATACAACCATGGGAACAATTTACAAAGTAAACTGCAAGAAAATTAAAGAAATAGAAGTCGTCACTGAAACATTTTCAAACAAGACCCTGGCTTTGTGCTTTAAAGATCAACCAATTAAATTTTTAGATGAAAATGTGACAAGAACAGGCTATTTAACTCAAGATGGAATCATAAAGATAGTCTCTAATGTTGTTCCATTTAGGAGAGTAATTTAGTACATAGAACTTCCGATACAAGATAAAACCCTAGTACGACAGCGTCATGAAACTTTTCTAGCATCTGATTCTCAAATCCAATATTTCAATATTGACTACTTGGCAAACAAAGTAAAAGAACCACAGCTATCTCATAATGCATTGTTACTCGATGGAATAGATCTTTTATCAACATTTCAGGAAGTAATGAACCATGAAATGACTGCCGGAACTTGGTACACTCATATGAGCGACACTTCAAACATTCGATCAAAATTAATAGACGTGAAAATTGCAATCGAAAACACAATTTATTTGTGGCTCAATTATGGAATGTATTTCGGTATAGCAATCATATTAATTTTATTTTTGTTTTTTATTATTTACATGTTAATAACAATTATAAAATGCATAAGTTTTAAGAAAAAGAAATCTTTAAGAAATTTTAACTCAAGACATAGAAGATTAAGAAAAGATTTCGAGTTAAAACCTTTAAAAGCAAGACCTGTTGACGAAATGTTTGACGAAATTTTTAGATTAAATATGAGTCTTTATTCAGTTAAAAAAGATAATATTTAGATAATACACTTCCCTTTGATATTCCATTCGAGGTCGAATGATTATTTTTAAAGGGGGGTAATGTTATAGAAAAACATAATTAATATTTAAATTTTTTATTTACGTTACTATGTTTTTATATTGTATTTTTTATTTATAAAAATTAATTTTATTTTACTATAGTTACAATTTTGTATTTTATTTTATTTATTTTTAGTTATTTACTCATAGCAACTAGCTCGCTCACTTAACTACCGAAAAGTATAAAATACCGAACCGAATAGTTAAGAATTCGAGCTCTCAATTTTATTCTTTAAAATTGTATTTTTTAACTTTTATTTTTTAGATTCATTTAATTTTAATTCAATAAATATTAAAACAACTTCCGATACACAAACCAGCTTTCTATATTCATCCCTCTGACTTATACGCAAAGATCGGCCAATCTAAACGTATAACAGGTTTGCTTTTTGGTGAATATGTTGATATGTTTTTAAAAGGTAAGCAAGAAGCAGATGGATATGGTAAGGTTTTTTTTTAATTAGATTTTTTTATGTACAATTTTATTCAAAAAAGGACAAAGAATGGAACTTATGTTCCCAATAAATTTTGCTGCAAATAAAGCCTAAACTAGTCCTTTACTTAATTTCGGAGTTAAAAGCTGTTTATCTCTTTTTATTTTAACTAAATTTTTGACTTGAATCAACGAACCATATGGTTAAGAAAATTGAAATTTTTGCTTTTTATCTAATTTAAAAGACAAAAGGCTAACATTGCTGAATCATGTGTGTATACATAATTTATACTTGTCTTCTAAATTAGTAAAAAAAAAAAAATTCGATTTTTTTCAAACATTAATTAAAAGGAAAATATGCATAAATTAAGGTGGAATAAAAAGAGGTAAACAGCTTTTAACTCCGAATTTAAGTAAAGGACTAGTGTAGGCTTTATCTGCAGCAAAATTTATTGGGAACATAAGTTCCATTCTTTGGCCTTTGAATAAAATTGTACATAAAAAAAATCTAATTAAAAAAAAAACTTGCCATATCCTTAATATGCTAAATGTGATAATGAAAAACAAAAATATATAAAAGATTATTACGAGAGGGAAGGTGTTAAATTGGATTCAGAAAAAATACAAAAAAACAAAGGTTTAAGATCTGTTATGAAGATGTTATTAAATTAATTCTGGGGAAGATTTGGAAAGAACACAAACAAGACACAATATAAAGTCTTATCTGATCCACATGAATGGTTTGACATGGTTTCTGATGATCAATATGTGATAAATAATGCTGATTTCTCTCATCCAAATCATGTTCAGGTTTTTTACTCCACAAATGAAGATATGTATGCTGGAAGTACACAAACAAGTGTTGTTTTTGGCAGCATTTGTTACATGTCACGCTAGATTAAAATTGTATCAAGAGTTAAAAAAGATTGATAAAAGGGTATTGTATTTCGATACTGATTCTATTATTTATGTTAAAGTTCCTGGTCAGTACGATCCTCCATTAGGATATTATCTTGGTAACTTTACAGATGAAGTTAAAAAGAAAGGAGCTAATTATTTAACAGAATTTATTTTAGCAGGACCAAAAAATTATGCTTATAAAATGGACAATGGAAAAACAAGTTATAATATTAAAGGATTTACTCTTAATCATATTTCAAGCTTGGTTATAAATTTTGAATCAATTCGAGAAATTGTATTAAATGATCGTGAAAAAAAAACTTCAAGTGGAGCAACTTCAGTTTACAAGAGATAAAAAGAATTGGTTTATCAAGACAGATATTGTTTCAAAAATGTATGGATTTGTATACGACAAGCGAATTTTATTAGATTCGTTCTATACATTGCCTTATGGTTATTGATTTTTTTTATTTACTTAGTGTTATTTTTTTATTTTATTTACTTAGTGTTATTGATTTTTTTATTTACAAAAAAAAAATAAAAACGAGATGTTTTTCAAATTTCCTCTATAAATACGATTTAAAATCTTGATTAATCATTAAAATGGAAAAAAAAACAATAAAAGAAACAATATTTAAAAGAATTTTGAATTTGGCATTTAAAATATAAATATCAATTTCAAGCTGTGAAGGTTGTACACAAAATTACGGTGCTCAACACGGTCATATCTTAACCCATTCTTTTACAATTAAGCATTGGAAGCAATTGAGCGAGTAAAAAACGATTATAATAGATAATTTGGACTTTTTTTATGAAAAGCAAAACATGAGAGACTATTAAAATGGCCCAAGCAACGATAAAAATGAGATTTAAAAAGAATACATCAACACAACTAGAGAAAATTTTGATTTTACTTTTTTAATTTTCAAAAACAAAGAGTGTTAGATTGTACAAGTCACGTTCATACAAAGATTATGTTTTGAGTTTGAGTTTAAACAAATCAAAGAAATTAATTATAACAAAATCCATGTGGAAAATTTTTAAAATTTATTTTCCTTTAATCGATAAACTTTTAATTTAAATAAAAATTTTTCAAAAATGAATTGGTTTGTTGATCCTTTTATTTTTAAAAATCCTTTTACCTGTACTATAGCTGGTCCAAATCAGTCTGGTAAGACTTGGCTTCTTAAAATAGTACTGGTCTACAATGCTGATCTTTTTGATATTCCACCAAAAAATATAACTTATTGTTACTCGGCATGTCAGACAAGTTTTTATGAAATCTCTCCAGATGTAAAATTTCACAAAGGAATCCCAGATATTGATGAATTAGATACGTCAGAACCCAATCTAATTATACTGGATGATTAATAATATTGCTTACATTTTAAATAGTAAAATAAATTAAACTTTAGTAAACATCAATGAATACAATTTAAAATAGTAAATAAATTAAACTGTCAAATAATTTTAAAACACATTTTAAATATTACAAACTCACTGCAATCATATAAGGAAAAATATAAAATATAAAATAAATAAAAATGAATAAAAATATCATGTAACACACATAACCTGTATTTGCTACAAAATTAACATCACCTTGAGTACCAATTGTATCGAATCTTCCAGCATCATCTCTATATAATAAATTTGATTGCAAATAGGAATTCTTTTAGTCTTGACCATAATTTAAATAATCAGTTATGTAAGCTTTATAAGGATACACATTGTTTGAATTTTCAAAGCTTTGACCATTAAATGATAACTCTTCTTGTGAGAACAGTGAATGTAAGAAATTGTTGATTGGAGCTGTTACATCATCACCCGTAACTAAAACTTTATCTTTATAAATGGAGACTTGTAAATAGAGACTTGTTCTTGATAATTGTAAATAGTGATTAGTTGACCCCTCATATCTGAATTCTATTGGTGTACAAACAGATAACGAGAATGTTGGGTTAATCTCAAACCAACCACCGCTAACTATACTAGTGTTTGTGCTAACCACTATGAAATTACATTAGAAAATGAGGAATTTGATCAATATTTATTCGCTTATTGTTGGCTAATTAGAAGATGGGTCTACAACCCCCTTGATATGGCCGCCAACATAAACGGATCTTTGTTAAAAGTTCTCTTAAAATGTGACGACAGACCGCTTCAAAAAGTCCTAACAAGAATAGGATTGAAGGCAACAATCTTACCTGATGGCGAAGAAAGGTGGGATTATTTTACAATGCTAAAACGCAACATCGAATTTATGAGAATTATCATTAACCGGAGAGTGTTGTTTGGTAATTACCACGATATGGACAAATTTAATATTGCCCATACCCAAGAGTACAGATTGGCTCAAATAGATACCTACATAAGAGAAAATGAAGCATTCGAAAGAAACATCTTGGAGAGGCTCTACAGAGAATATGATGTCGGTTTAAACATTCCCATCGAAAACCCTGAAGATGAAACAACCAAAGATACAGATGAAACAACTTCAAATGAAAAATAATCATCGGGACGATGATTCCAAATACGGAGGGAAATGTTACGCATTGCTCCTTCAAAATATCGTTTTAAAAATATGGTTTTTATTTTAAAGCTTTTTCTTATGTTTTTTATTATTTTAAGATTTGGAATTTTTATTTTTTAATATGTTTTAAATTTAAGTTTTATTTTAATTAATTAAATATTTGTTTTAAACTTTGAAAGCGAATTCTTAAATAAGCCAGATGTAGATAAATACTCTCGGTATTAAATAAGATTCGCAATTGAGCAATATAAATAGCTCTTAATTTTTACATTAGAAGAATTTATAGTTAACATAAATTGAAATTGTTAACTCAATTTATGGGTTGAGAAAACTTAATAAAAAGATT
>NTPY01000455.1:94049-108473 GCA_002922825.1 Brachionus calyciflorus | reverse complement strand
CAACATTGGTATTATTGTCACACGTGTAAAATGGTCGATCGTATTGGTATGTGTACTATATGTGCCAAAGTATGCCATGCTGACCACGATGTATCCTATGCTAAATTTGGCTCGTTTTTTTGTGCTTGTGGAGCCAAAGAAGATAATAGTTGTAAAGCCTTACAAAAAAGAAAAGAAAAAAAATTAGTCAAACAAAGATCCAAACGAAATAAACTCAGTTCTTCATAATCACAACCACCAATTACCAAAGACTCCACAATTGACTTACTCAAAAAATTAATGACTCATATTAAAATTCAAAAATCGACTAAAATTGACAAATTTAATTCCCAAATTTTAGAAAGTATAACATCGAAAAACTATCAACAATTAGAGACAAAAATTAAATAGCTCTAAAACTAATATAACTGAGGCTAATCGAATGTTGTTGATAGGTTGACCTATAATGTGTGGTTTTAATTTCATAAGAAAATAAATAGGTTATTTTTAAATTTTTAGTTGAAGGGTAATTGCTAAAATAAATAGGTCTAGTTGGTTAGATGATTGTTTAAGTCGAGATGATGAATTTATTTAGCCGATAATAAATTAGCTATAACAATTGGTTCTAGTTCGGTTCCAAGTGGTTTGACTTTTAAAGACGCTATTTTTTGTTATTGTTATTATAAAACTGAAATCAATAGGACTAAAAATGAAGAAATTGAATTCCATATTCGGAAAAAGATAAAAAAAACGAGAGAAATTTTTTATTTTTTCCAAATATTTCATATATAGATTATTATAGGAATTAGATCCGAAAAAAATCATTTTATAAATTACTCTTTTTAATGGGTCCTAAACCACTCGATTATTTACTTTTTAAGTCAATTTATTTACTTTAGTCAAACTTTAGATTTATACTAAATATCAAGTGATATTAGTAAATTTTAATCGGAACAAATGACTAAAGTATCATTAGATTAACTATCTTTAATTCCATCACTAATAGTTCGATATTTGATTCTTTAAAAATTTACTCTATTCTTGCAATTGTTTAAGTATTTTTAATCGAAAATGATTTATTGAATAGAGTACATCTGGGTGTACTTTTCTTAAGATTTATATAAAAGATTTACAGTGATGCTATGATACGATGAATTCTTCTTATTTTCCGTAAATTAAGTAAATTTATGATATTTAACCTTATTTTACTATATTTTTACGTAATAAACGGTAATCCAAAAATCGTAATTTTTGGGAAAATATCGGTTTTTATGGTAAATTACCGAATATTTACGTAAAATTTGGTAATAAAGAAAATTTACAGAAAAACAAAGGAGGTAAAAACATGTTGAAAATAATTTTTAACTAAAAAAATCTCTTCAAAATTCAAGATTTTTTTATAAAATAATTAGTGTTCCCGTTTAAAAATTATATCCAACATATTTTTACTTCCAAAGTTATTTTTCCAAAAAATTTTTTCGAAATTTTTTTTTAAAAAATTTTACGTAAAATGTCAACAAAAAACATAAAAACACATATTTCCCAAAAATTACGATTAATATATATTTAAAATATTATAAATATATTAATTCATAAATATGGTGAATTCATCGTATCATAACAGCACTGTTTGTTGAGTTTATTTGAATTGACAAGTATTGTATTCTCATTCAAATTGTGTTAAAATGTTTACTTTTTTAAGCGTTTTTCAAATTCATCACCAAGGACTTTTTTTCATATCTATATAAACTTAACATTACCAATTTTTGGTGACAGACAAATAAGGAAGCATAAGTTATTTAAAAATATTTTGGTGTAGCAATTTTGAAGCAATTATAAGGCAAAAGGAAAATTCAGTTTTATCAAATTTTATCAATTAAAAAGAAATAAAATTAAAAAAATAAAGTTAATTTTTTTTTTAAATTTCATTTTTTTTTAATTTAGTCACAAATAATGAATTTTTTTAAATTTCAAAAAAATAAAATAAGTTAGTGTTATTATTAACTTTTGCTGCTTCTTTCATTACTTAAATTAAAAAAAATTTCAAACAAAAAAAATTTTGATTTATTACAACATGAAATCTTTTAGAAAGATGCGACTTTTAGTGGCAAATGATAATTTGAATTGTATAATAAATATATTGTATATACACTCGAAAGATATACCATGGTGCAAATCTGAAATTTTAGATTTTTCTCCACGATTTTATTATTGCAATGAAGTCTTTGGACTTATGTTTACAAAAAAGGGGATGGTACAATTTTGAAAATGTGCCGGTACAACCATCGAGTGTTTACGGTATATATATTATATATGTAATCGATTCTAGAAGCTTGACGACGATGATTTTAAATACTATGATGATCTTTTTTATAATTATATGCCAAATTATAAAACATCAACAGTAATTCTTTTTTTTTAGTTCGTTTCTAATAACTTTTAAGCAAAATAGTTTTTAAATTAAAAAATGAATTTTGTCAAGTTTAAAACTTAAAGTAAACTTTTTAATTTATTTTTCAAAGATTTATAAAAAATAAATTTTTTTGAGATATTTTTTTTCTTTTTTGTTGTTGTTTTGTGTATTTGTCAAATTGTTTTTACTGCTGTTGTATTTACTGCTATATTACTGCTGATAAATCAAGTTCAATTATTACTAATGTTACTAATTTCTAGTTGACGATTCTAAAATAAATAAATAAATATCGATTCGAATTAAATTTGAATCGACTAGTGTGAAATTGGAGTCAATGTTTAAATCAGAAAATTTAATTTATCAAGCAGTTAAAATAATAAAAAATTATGGTTTAACATGTACTACCCTGGTCATTCATATGTTCCAAAAAAGATAATTTATTTATGTCCAAATTACTTCATAAATATTCATTAACGTTCAAGAACATTTAAAAGAATTCGCGTGAATACAAATGAATACTTGTTAATATTCATAAACATTCATTTTCGGAACATGTGAATGACCAGGGTAGTATATATTTTTTTAGATTACACTACAGTGAATTCTCGATTATCGAGACTCGTTTGGGAAACAAAAAAACGAGTCTCGATAATTTTGTCTCTTTAATCAATTTTCGAGACTTTGTGATTTTTAGAAAAAAGTCTCGAAAAAATGAAAATTTAATTTTAAAAATTAAAAAAAAAAAATATTTTAACTTCAAAATTGAAAATTGAAGACCTAATTTCGAAGATTAAATTCTCTCTAATTTTCGAATTTTATTTTTATCCTTATTTAAGTCCATTCATCATTTTAATTAAATATTTTTACAATTGATTTTATATTTATTTAGAGAAATCAAAATTTAACGGAAACAGATTTTTTGTTATGTCCTTTTTTTGTAAGAAAATAGCATGTAATTAATAATTAAGTATGAAAATAAATAAGAAATTTAGAAAAAAGAAAAGTATAAGATAGTTGATAGAATAATTGATAAATTAATTCATAATATAATTGCTTATTAATAATTATAATATAATAAAAAATATTCATTATATAATAAAAAAAATTAAGTCTCGAAAAAAAAGTAAAATTTACATTGCAATGTATCAATTTAACTAAGAAAAAGGTCTCGATAATAAAAAAATTATCGAGACTCTAGTCTCCATAATCGAATTTTTTTTACATGTAAAAGGTTTAGAAAAATTCGGGAAACAAAAATTTGCAAAAAAAGTCTCGAATCTCGATAATCGTGGGTCTCGATAATCGAGAATTCACTGTACTAACTTAAATGAAGACTTAAATGTTTAACCTTCCATAAAACAAAAAACGACTATTTTTTTGATTATGTTGTGATCAAAAAATTAAATACATTAAGTTCAAATATAATATATGATTACATGCCTTGTTGAGTGATATTAATTATGAGGGTGGTAATCTGAAAGAGACGCAACGCGGCCCTACTGATATGTTTGTATAACCAAAGAGTGGTGAATGGTCATTGGCTACTGAAGTTTGTCTAGATGGTCTACTGTGGTATTTAATGTACAGGATATCAAGATGAAACACTTTTTAATTTCTAAGAAATAGTTAGTAGTAGACCAATATTGAAGTCATTTGAGTCTCAATTTTTGATCGAAAAAATCGTAAGCTGATTTTTTGAAAAATTGATAATTTTATTAGTCTTTGAAAATTAAAAAAAAATTTATTTGTCGTTAAAGGTTAACAATTAACATAAAAATTTAGATTTCAAATTTTTTTGGCAAAATATAGTTGTATTACTATTACTATTTTTCAATTTTATTTTTTGCAAATGTACAAAAAAAGAATTTTATTATTTGATTTTATTTTTGAGAAAACAATTTGAAAAGTAATTTTTATTAAATTGTAAATTGTAATAGTAATAATACTTTATTTTGCCATTTTTTTGAATTTATCTTTGCAATTCATTCAAAATAAAAAAAATTGCAAAAATAAATTCAAACATTTTGAAATTTAGAAAATCAAATTGAAAATTATTTTAAAGTTTTATCTAGCAAGAATTAACTTGTGTATGATTTGTGACTAAATTCTTTAAAAACAATGTTTTCATTTCTTTGAATTTTTTCGAGTGAAATGAAAAAAATTTAATTTCCAAATCGCAAATTTTTTTTTCCATGAGGTGTTTTCAGAAATTGTATATTTAAAAAAATTACATAGAATTTTTAAAATTTATTTTATTTGTTTAAGATGCTTAAGTTTTGCTTTTAAATTGGTTTCAATCTTCATTGATATAAGTTAAATCTGAAACATTTTATAACGATTGCTAAACCAAAATTTATTGTAGTTAAAATTTAAATGCTTTCTTCAATAGCTTTTTTTTGTTAATTCATTTTTTAATTCGAAAATCCTAATTAAATTTTATAGAATTTAAATTTGCACATTTTAAATGTCGCATTTTTTATTTTTCACCCAAACTTAATTAATCAATGTATCGACTATAATGCCTAACTCTTTTGATTTAAATATATATAATTCCGAAAAAAAACAAAAAAAAATTCTATTGATTTTTCTTGTTTTTTCGTTGTTTATTTATTTTATTATTTTTAATAAAAAGACATATGGTAATCATCCAAATATTGAAAACTACTCCTAGACTCTTTTTACATGACGGAAATCATGATTTTCGTGTTGCCTTATTCAAGTTAACGATTTAGATCAAGACGAATTTCGGTTTTGTGAACCAAATATTTTAAAAATAATTCGAGATATTAATAATAAAAATGTAAATTTGAGTAAAAAATCTAAATATCCATATATATGGATTGTCGAGGAATTTGATTAGGCTAAACATTTAGAAAAGTTAAACTTTCTTTATTAGCTACTTTAGACAATACATTTAAAAAATATAAGTAAAAGCAGATTTTTTAAGAAATTAAAAAAAAAATTTTTTTAAATTTTTTTATTTTTGTAAAGATCGTTTTTCTAGAAATGTTACAAACAAAACGTAATAGATTCAGTACATATTTTTATCAAGAAGCGACGTTTAATGGTAAACAAATGGCCCCACCACCAATACAGGATTCGAGATACAAACTGTAGGGTATACAAGTTTAAAGTATAATGAATCAATTGCAATCAACTGAGTCTTTACTTAACTAACCAACAGCAAGTAAATAAAAAATAGATTTTATTTCAGCCAAAATAATTTCTGCTGTTTTTTTTTATTCATAATTGAAGAGAGGTCTTGAACTGATTAATAAATTTTATCAGAATAATGACATAATATTGACGCATCGATAGAATAATCTTCAAAAAATACCATCTAGGAAAGTCATTTTATATAATAATGTTGATCATGAAAATAGTATTTTTAAGCTTATTTTTTAATTCGTAGCTATTTTTGATGGAATTTTCTAATATTGCAATATTAAAATGAAAAACATAGTAAAGTATCATTTGGTTCAAGGGTTACAAGCCAAGTCCTATCTCATTAAACTCTCGGATGAGTGGCTCTTTCTATCGACCAAAAGTCTCACAGTTTTTCATTTTTCAGAAAATAATTCAATTCACTTTTATAGTAAATCATTTATTTTTTTTAAATATTTGCTTTAGATTATTTTTTGAAAAGCTAGTTTTGAGATTAAAAGACACGATATTGTTCGAAGCTTTCGATAAACTTAAATTTATCTCTTTATAATTCTCTAATTTTGGATATTTTTAATATTTGCATATTTTTCTATGGCTTTTTAATTTTGACGAAATGTCTGATCCCAACAAAAAAGTCTCGGGATAACATAACACTTTTTGGAAAAATTTAGCATTTAACCTAAAAACAATATTAAAATTCAAATCACTTAAAAACATGGGAAAAAAATTTAATTTCTATTGTGCAACTGACAAAATAAATTTATAATTCAAATTTTTTTTTGTTTTGTTTTTAGTTTTTTTTTATCAGGAAATGCGAAGACCAAAACATTAAATTGACTAAATGTCAATCTTTAAATCCATGTGTTAATTCACATTATAAAAATTTTGTTTAATGTATATATTTTTCTCTTGGAGCTAAGACGACTTGACTAAAAAGAGCGTGAACTCTATGTCCTTTTGTCACCAATCTGTCACAAATCAATCCAGAATTAGGCCTTTAGTTGAATTTCAAGAATAAAACTGTTTATCTTTTTTTATTCTAGGTAAATTTTCGCCTTATTTCAATGTAACTTTCTTTCAAAAAAATTTTTAATTTAAAATTTTCTTTTTTTTTTCTAATTTAGAAGACAAAATGCTAACATCGCTATAAATATGACTTTAAAAAAAGCTTCATTTAAATTTTTGGTACTTTTTGTTAAAATTTCATAATTTTGTTTTTTTTTTGCTAAAAAAAATAGAGAATTAAAAAATTATCGAAAGGAAAATATGACTATCGAAAGTAAGACAATGTCATCAAGTTCAAAAATAACGAAATATAAAATTTAGACGAAAATCTTTTCTTTGATAATTTAGAAAAAGAGGTTAATAAAAATTTTATATTACTTAATGTCGATGATAATAAAAAATGCCAATTTAAAGAAGAAATTAAATTTTTTGTTTTTGTTAAATTCTTAAGTACACCATTAGAGCAGCTCTCGCCAGCTAGCGGTTACGGTATTTAAAATAAAAAAATTTTTTTTTTTCAAAGACTGTCAAGGAGTTGTGAAATTCATTTCGATTCATTCATGTCAATTCGTACAATTTGATTTTTTTTTATTCTTCCATTAGCTTTAAATTGCTCCAATTGGTTATAACTTGGTCCTCCAAAAAAATGATAATTTTTTAGCTTTTTTATTTGACTTTCATTACAAAATAAGTTAATTATTTTTTAACTTGAAATAAAAGTATCTTGTAATGGATTTGAACAGAAAAAGTCTATTTTATACAAATAATATATTAGACACAATACTTGTATACAACTAACTCAACATAGGGTTCAGAAAAGTTTCTTTAGAAAAAATTGTTTTTTTTTTGGTTTTTCTTGTATATAGCAAAAATCTTACATAATTGTAGCAATTTAAACTTTAAATATATATTACCTTAAACCCTCGATAGTAGTTCCGGTATAAATTAGAAAAATTACAAAATTGTACAACCCCCCTTTTTTGAAGCTTAAAGGTCAGTAAATACATTTTAGTAATAAAATCACTAGGTACAGGTTCGAAACTTCAGTTTTGTACCACGGTATAACTATCGAGGGTTCACGGTATTTCGGAAAAAAATAGCATCTAAAATGCTGAATAAAAATGAGTGAAAATGATGTTGGAAAGTACGAATGGCATTATCAACATTAGATCAGCCTCATACAATTGAATTAAATTGTTTTTATTTTATTTTTTTTAAGATTAAATATATAAAATAATAAATAAAAAATTTTGAAAAATAATTTTTAAATTTAACAAATGCTTGTAATAAAGCATTTAAATAAAATCAACTATTTAATTATATAGAAATAATCTTTTCATAGAAATAAAAATGTCAAATATATCTAGTAAAAAAAGGTAAGTTTTTTAAAAATACAATTTAAAAGCCAAATAAAATTTTTTATTAAATTTTAAAGCTTTAATAGTGGTGAACGTGATGACATAAAAAAGTCATATATCAATAAGTTTTACATTGCACATCAACAGTTTTTTGCAGGTCAAAAGGAATATATAATGAGTCATGCTGATTTTGTTTGGTACTACAATAGAAATTGTAATAAAAAAGAAAATTAAAATATAAAATTTAACTATATATTATAATTTTCTTTTTTATTAATTATTTTTTCGAAGTGTTCTCACAATTCGTTTTTCCAAATATTAATGACCTGGACGTCTTAAGAAAACAGAGTGATATTTTTTTCGATGGAAAAGAATTTAAATTAGTCGAAGTTGAATTGGAAGAAGAAGTTGAAAATTTAATTCAAGATCATATTTTAAGAGTAAAATAAAAAATTTTGAAAAAAATAAAAAATTATATTTAATAAATTCAAAAAGATGGAAGCGTGTGAAAGTTCTTGTGGAAAATCGGAAAGTGAAAATGCAAGAAAACGAAGAAAACTAAGAAATATAATTTTCAAATGCTGGATGGTATACTTAAAAATTGACAAAAATATGAGTAAAAAAAAATTCTCACAATTAGTTAAGGGTTAGAATTTAACTTTTTTATTGTATAAATTATTTTAAAAAAAATTAATTTAAGTTCAAAAATTCCGTCTAACAAGAGAATTGGAAGAAAATTTCGATACGTTTAAACATGATATAACGTTTTGCAGAGAAAAAAAAGAATTTAGACTAAGATTTAGAGCAGTAATATTTATATATATACTACTTTTTTAATGAAAAAAATTATAATTTAAACAAGGTTGCTCAGACTCAAGCAGTTTCAACGAGTCAAGTTGAAACTAACCCAAGTACTTTAATGGAGGTGAGAAAATTTGATACTTTTATTTTCTGTTTTCTTTCCTGTCTTCGCGTTTCATAAATTTTAAACAAACCTGATTATTAAAGACGCATGATATTTTGCGAATCTCTTTAATTTGATGGTTTGAAAAGCGCGAATTCATTAATTTAGTAAAGTTAAGGTAAAAGTCGCTTGTTATTTAGCGCAAAGTTTCATGAGGTTCCCGGTGAAACAATATTCAATGCTTAATTTCTATCTGTTTTTTTCTTAAATTTTTAACATATTTTTAACTTGAAATTAAAAAATTTTTTAATTTAAACAAGGTTGCTCAGACTCAAGTAATTCAAGTAGCAGTAAGAAAGCCTTTTTGTTTTCTGGTTAATTCTATCTAATTATTTATATTTTAAAAAGCCATCGCGTAGTTCTATTACTATTAACAAAATTACGCAAGAAGACGCCTCTGTGTGTTTAATTAATATGATTTTTTTTAAATAATTAAATGTTGTAATTTTTTATTGTTTCAGTTATGCTTCGAGACCAATGATGGAAAAAAAGTTTTTGCAGAAGATGTGTCTTTTGATGTAATTGACAAAATTAAGATATTCTTAATGGTTTTTTTATTTCTTTTATTTAAGGTTAAAAAGATAGTTGGCCATTTTTATGGAGAAGATGAAAAATTATATTTTAAACTTCAATGGAAAGATTTTAATGGCGAAGAATTTGAAGAGTATTTTTCATCATTTTTTTCGTTTGTAATGTTCTTCTCATAATTTGTCTTTAAGCACGTCCGAAAGCTCATCGCTTGTTGAAGCTGAAAATCTGATTCAGCAATATATCAGAGAAAATAAAATCAAAAAATTAGAAATTCCTCGAAAAAGGTCGTGCAAATTTACGAAAAACCCCATTCATTTTGAAGAAATCAAAGAAAAAAAAAGATTGTTAAAAGTTTTCAAGAAGCAAACAAAGAAAAATTAATTATAAACAATCGATTTATAACTTTTTTTTTACCAAAGACATATTAAAAATATTTTTTTGTCATTTTTTTCTTTTTTAATAAATTAAATTGGCAAAAATTTAAATATTTTTTATTTTTCTATCGATATTATAACCGATATATTTAAAAATTTTTTATAAAACTATTATTTTTTGAAAATTTTAATACCGAAAGAAATTGTTGCTGGTTTTTAAAGAATAATGCAGCATAGATTCAACCAGACTTGTTTACGAGTAACTCGTCACGAGTAGCGAGTATATCACCTACTCGTACTTGTAAAATTTATTAGTCGAGAAAGAGTATCTACTCGTACTTGTAAAATTTTTTCGCGAGTAATCGTCCCAAAAATTAAATTATTAATAAGACATAAAGATTTTTAATAAGACATAAAGATTTTTAGTTTAATTTTAAAAAAATATATAAAAAAATATAAAATATTTAGAAGAAAATTTGTTATTCAATTTGTTATCCAATTTATCAGAGAATTTTTTGAAAATTTGTTATTCAAATTTTCTTTTTTTTCAAATTTTTGCGCAAAAATATCGATTATTTGGTAATTGGTCGGCGTAAAAAATTTTTTTTTTAACTTAGAATATTTTTTTTTCACCTAGTCGTGCCACAAAAATTTCAAAAGTACGAGTATGACTCGTACTCGTGCCAAAAAAATTTCAAAAGTACGAGTATGACTCGTACTCGTAAAATACTCGTTGGTACTCGTAAACAAGTCTGGATTCAACTATTTTGATTTTTCCTTTTTTGAGGCTTTTCAATTTAACGTTATTTAGCTTATTTTTTTTCCAAAGAATATTTTATTGAAATATCATATTCTTTTTAATAAATTATTTTCCTTTTCGATAATTATTTTTAATTTTTTTATTAACAACCGTTTATAATTTTTTGATAATTTTTAAGTTTAAATTCTAATAATAAAGTAATTTTTGATTTCTTTTAGAAAATGGATTTGGTTCAAAGAGACTATTTTTGCTTCTTTTACAAAAACTTTTTCTTGAATTTCAAAAGTTGGTTTGTTGAAATGGTTTTCGATTTAAAAGTGAAATTATCGATTGACTCTTATTTTACAAAGATATTTCAAAACGAAACATTTTTAAATATAACATTTTTTAAAGAAGAAAAATTGTCAGAAAATTTTGGTTTTGTACAATTAAATTTAGATAGAAAATTTTACAGGAAATTAATAAAAACTTTTGTCAGAAAAAATGATAGATTTAATTGCATTGTGGCCGGAGGATGTTTTTCAAATTATGTTTATAACGATTTATCAATGCATTTTGAGAAGATTTTTAGACTTATCGTAAGAAAAAGCGATTTTGATATCTATATTGAATCGAATAACTTAGATATTTATGAAATTTATTTCTGTGGAAAAGTTACAAATCATTATAAATTTGGCAAATACAAGTTAAGTTCAATGAAAATTCATAAAAATGGCTTGAATGTTAATTTAATTTTTCCAAACTTGAAGCAAGGTATGGATAATATGAAAATCGTTGATGAATTTGATTTTAAATTTTCAAAAATTTTTTACTCATATCGAGCCGATTCAATTTATGCACCAATAACTCTTTTGAACCGTTTTTGTGAAAAAAGTGACAATTTTAAACTGGATGGTTTTTATCGTTACAAAGAAACTCTTTTAAATTACAAGCGTTCACTAAAATTTTTCGGAAGAAAACTTCCTAGTTTTTTCGCCCCAATATTAGGAAATGTGTTTTGGAGATATGATGTTTTGCGATTTGTTAAGTATGTATTTAAAGGATTTTACAAAAAAAGTGAAGAAAAAAATCTTATTTTGTTGATTACTTTTTATTGTGACTCCTTAGAAAAATTTCTTTTGAAAGATTTTTAAATTAAATTTTTATTTATCTTTATTAATAAAGAGTTTAATAACTGATTTTTGAAATTTTTTTCTCCCAAAACTCTCTGCTCATAAAAAAGCATTTAATATAACTCTTTTCATTAGAAGAGGTACAATTTTCTTGATAAGACGTTTAGAATTTATTTTAAAAAGAAAACTCAAAATGAGAAAAGATATCGATATTAAAAGATTAATCGAAGTCACTTTTTCGTATATGAAAAAAGAAAAGAAAGAAATTGATGAGATGAAAGGAAGTGCTAGGGATGAAAAAAATGTTTGGGGAATTTTATGTCGAAATTATTTTGGTTATTTTTCATTGACAAATTCTTTGTATTTGCAAACAATTTGGAAAAGAAATACAGATTCTTATCAATCTAATGTTTTAGAAAAATTAAAAACTACAAATAAACAAAAAATTGAAAAAGATTGTTTAGGTGAATTTCTTATTGAATTAACGCTAGAAGAATTAAATTCTTTGGCAATTTATAAAAAAGAAAGATATGATGGGAGAAAATGGCTCTCTTCCGAATTCAGCTTATTTATTTCCAAAAAGGCGCAAGAATTAGGTTTTAAATGTTGGCTTAAAAGTTGCTATAATTGGTATAGAAAAGAAGACGGTCGTAAGAAAGGGAATTTTTGGGAAGGAAAGTATAAGTGCATTTCTTGCGCTAATGAGTTTAAAGTCTTGATTTGTAATGAAAGCAGCCATTTTATACATTTGAGAACTTTGATTTATAAAGAAAATCATGTCTCGCTTTTAACACCAAAAAAAAATCGGATAAATGGTGAAAATAGAAAGAAACTATCTATGAAAATTAAGTTCGACGGGATAGCTAATTTTAGGTCGGAAAATGTTTTAAATTCCAGTCAACATATAAGTTACGATATAATAAGAAAAATCTCAAGTGAAAGTACCCATCGATTTCGTCTTTTCAATGAAGTAAGAATCGATGCGGATGCTTTAAAGAATAGTTTCGATATTCTTTTACCGGCAACATCTCAAAATGGCTTAGCAGGATTCGTTCAAGAAATCGGAATTAACCCGTTTAGAATGCTTTTATTATAGGAAATTCAGGTATGTTAAAATATGAAATACATTAAAATAAATTTTTTTATTTAATTTATAATTTCTAGATAAAAATGTGGGAAGAGATCCAAACGCGGAATCCAGTTTGGCATTTCGATGCATCGGGCTGCTTCATCAAAAATATTCCCGATCAGTCAAGTCCACTTCTCTATTCTTTGGTTTGTTATGATCCTGTTACTCGACTTAACTTACCGATATCTGATTTTTTTTCTTCTACAAATGATTCTCTGAGCATCCAATTAAATTTAATTCGAATAAAAACTAGTTTTCAAAATTATAAGAATAATCTTCCTTCAATAATCGTTACAGATTTTAGTTGGGCTAATATAAACGCAATTTTGAGGGCTTTTCTGAATTGTGATATTATTCAATATCTGAAGATATCATATCAAAAATGTGTTCTAAAAGATGATTCTTATAATAATTACCTTAAGCCTTTGATTTACCTTTGTGCAACACATTTTTTGAAAAATATTATAGAAAAATTGGACGAAAAGTTAAAGATAAGAAAGAAAAATAGAGTTAATGACAAAGTGAAGTCTGGTTTTATTTTTTGTTTCTCTATACTTCAAAATTCACTAACAATTGATGAGTTTAATGATAATTTACAAGATTTTTTTAACATTTTTTCACAGAAAAAATTTAATCAATCCCTTTTAGAATCATTAACTCGTATGCAAATTAACATTAGCAGTAGAAAAATAAATTGGTTAAAAGATTGCTTCCAGTTTGAAGAAAGGAAATATTTAAATGGTAATACTTTAAGGGAAACGAGCTTAAAAAAAAATGTAATTTTTACTGATGAAACTTCAGATAATTATATACGAGATTCTCCATTTACAAACTATTTCAAAGATCGAATAGCAGGTATTAATGCAAAGATTAAGAAACACGAAACATTTTTGGAAATGAAAGATAACCCATATTATTTTCCAGAATTACTGGATATTTTAAAAAGCAAACTTCATTTAGTGCCCCTTTGGACAGGATTATTAATATCGCATGAAATAGATGAATTCCCTCATAAAAAGTCTTTATCAAGATTAACAAATAACCCGGTAGAGGCTTGGTTTGGAAATTTAAGAAATAATATTCTAGATATAAACAAGAGGATAAAAATAAAGCAACGTTTGTGTCCGAGTGAAATTGTAATACCTTTATACAATCAACTGAAAATGTTTTATGAAGAAAGATTCAAAAATTCACAAAGAAACAATTCAAGTATCTCGGAAAAGTCGTTTAGAGGAAAAAGGCAAAAAAAAGACGAGGAAAAATGGAGCTTTGGTCCAACAAAAAGTAAATTCAAACGAACAAAAGGTTTTTATTATAGCACGGATGGAAAGTTGGTCACCGAAGACTTAATCGATGACGATTTCGAAAAAAATGAAAGAAAACATCTAGAAAAAGTTTTTACAATCGATGAAAATTTCGAAAAAAATGAAAAAAAATCTGTAGAAAAAGTTTTTACAATCGATTCTGCTGACTTTTCTGAAGATGATAATTTTGTTGAAAACGATGTAAACTCTTTTACATGTTTTAGAATTTTAAATATAAACCTTAAGTTTAAAGAAATTTATCAGCTTTTGAATAAGGAAATGATAAATGATCAAGTAAATTATATTAAATGTCATTTAAATTAATAATGA